>BQNB010075792.1:0-31358 GCA_026074375.1 Tanacetum coccineum | reverse complement strand
AATGTATTGTGAAACTCGTTGTGATGTACTAAAATGATCATTGGGACCGTTGTTTTATAACTCTGATTTTCTTATGAATGGAACACTACTTTTATGACGTCTCATTTAGAGTCGTTTTCTATATCCTTGTACCTTGTGACTATGAATTAACACCCATGATATATGTTCCGCGGTGTTGTAAAATGAGGGTGTTAAACCCTTTTTGTTGATGACAAAACATAAAATTGTTGGAAGTAAAAATTAGAGCGGGAAGTTAAATTGAAGCAGTTTTACTTCCCTTCTCCCCCTTTTTGTCGAAACAAAAAGTTCTAAATGCAATGAAATAGATATGAGTTTATCCGAAGTAAATAATGAGAATTGATTCAGAAAGAATCAAGATTTAACGCTCCCCTTTGACGGAGGCTTCCTTTTTAAGCGAGGGAATTATTCAAAGAGATGTAATGCTACAAAAAAATGTTAGCAAATTTAGTGTAAGTTCCCCCTTTCTTTGAGAGTAACTACAAGACAAAAAGTTAGAAGCAAGAACGAAAAGTTGCTACTGTAGAACCAGCTGGGACGGTTCTATTCAAGTAATGGAACCGTCCTTCCTAGTCGAGGGAACCAGCTCCTGTACATAAAGTCAGGATTTGACTTTTTGAAAATTGTTAGTATAATCGTGATAAAGAAACTTTGCATAAAATAAAGAAGGCCACAACACAAACGTTTTATAGAACATTCATAATAAAAATTATCGACCATTTTTAAGACATTTGGTCTAATACAAAATTGGGAAAAACTAAGAACAAGGATTAGTTCTTTAAATACAAAGATATTATTATTATTCTCTTACTTTTATGTTAATCTAGGGGTATTTTTGTGGGAGATAACATCGAGGCACTCGAGAATGTGGTTGAGGATGAACCTCATTTCTTTACGGAGGTCATTGACAATTACTTGCGTGCGTTGACTATGATCACAAAATATTTCATGAGTGAGAAGAGGAATGGATTGTTGGGTCCCAATGGCGAAGTTGTGGTGGAAAAGGTGGAAATACATATTAGTTATGCATTCCTTTACAATTCAAGAGGCATATACGATGCATGAAAGAAAACGTTTTTATTTTGTATTAAACAATGAAAAGGTCATTTAGAGTGTGTCCTAGTCGTGAGAAGGTTTTTGAAAATATTGGTCTTATTCGGGTTTTAATTTATGGAAAACAAGGTTTTAACAATGCATATGCATACATAGTAGTATATAGTAATGATACATATAGTAAAGTGATGAAAAATCCCAAATGCTTTGTATTTGTGTGGAAATAGAATCCTAGACTCAGAGAGAGAGAGAGAAAATTCATACCTTGGTGGCTTATTAGGCGTTTGGTTCTATGAGACTGAGACCTAATCTAAGAAGGTTGAAATGTTCTCGATTGATGGGTTTAGTTAAAATATCGGCAATGTTGTCTTTGGAGGAGACCTTCTTAATTGACATGTTTCCTTTGTGGACATTATCACGAAGGAAGTGATGTCGGATTTCTAATTGTTTAGTACAGGAATGGAGAATGGGGTTGTTGCTTAGGTCGATGGCACATTTATTGTCATAAATGATGGTTATGTCATCTAGTTTAATGTCATAGTCAACTAAGGCTTGTATCATCCATAAAGCTTGTTGGTAAGCTTTTTCGACGGAATCATACTCGGCTTTGGTGTAGGGCGGTTTGTTTCTTAAAGAACCATGATGTGAGGCAACATCCCATGAATGTGCACACACCGCTTGTACTTTTGTCATCGACATAGTTTCCCGCACGATCGGAGTCGGCGTATACTATGGTTTCTATTCTCGTTCCTTTAGGATACCATAGTCCTAAATGAGTTGTTCCCTTAATATATCTAAAAATCCTTTTAACCGCTTCAATATGAGAAGTTTTGGGATCTTCTTAAAAACGGGATCATAGACAAACACTAAACATGATGTACGACCGACTAGCCGTTAGTTAGATAAGGCTACCAATCATGCCATGATACTTTGTGTCATCAACGGATTTCCCGTCTTCGTCCCAGGTGAGTTTGGTTTCGAAAGACATAGGAGTTTTGATGGGTTTGGAATCTTCTAGACTGAATTTCTTGAGCATTTCCTTAATGTATTTAGATTGGTTAACGATGTGCGGTCGTCATAGGACTTCAACAAGAAGTTTTACAACTCCCTAGGCAGTGTAACTAATCGTTGTAGTATAGTATAGGCAAGACTCGAGTGTTGTTATCGTTCTCTAGGGGAATAGGTTAGGAAGGCTTGATTAAGATCTAACAAAGGTTTACGGGGTTGAGAGAAGATTCTTTTTATTTTTTTTATTTTATAAAAGCAAGTAAATATCAGAATTTTGTAAATGAAGAGTTGCTAGACGTAAAACTAATATGGGTAAATTGTGTAAGTAGGCGGGTAAAGAGTAAAAAAAACATGGTATAGATGTCACACCAATTCAGATTAGGACATAGACTTTTGGGGTAAACTTGGTTTATAAAAGTTAGGACGCAATGCCGTACTTGTTCCGAATGGAGTAAAACATTTATAAATCTTTATTTGGTTACATTTTCTTTTGCGTGAGTATTAATTTAATTTTCTAAGTTGCGTCGTTTATTTTAGGTTGCTCTTAGGACTATTTGGCTTACTTTTGCTCTTATATTGTTTGATATTGCCGATTCGCTTGAGGTGAGTTCGTAGTCTCGCCTTTACTTATTTAACTATTTTAATAAACCCCGCGAGGGAGATACATGCTTGTTTTGAAAACTTAAACACAAGTTATTTATGGTATGCTGGACCCGAATTCATGCTTATTGACATTGAGTACCTTATTGCCTGAAACGTCCCTACTATCATGAACCGTTAATTACTCGAAAGGTAAACGCTAGTACAAGTGAGTAGATCTATTGGGTTTGACAACCCCGTCCGGGGTATGGATCAGTACATGAACACCCTGTCAAACGGACACTTTGTATTGAGAATTAAGGTGTGTGGCAATTACACCTTGTGATGGGCAATTCTCTATCTTATGATAATATCTGTTAAGGTTCGGGGTCATGAGCTCAATGCAATAGAAACTAAAATATGGCTTGTCCGTACAACAAGTCACTCGATGAACTATACTTGTGTTCTACTTTTATTTCTTATAAACTCTATGGATTCACTCAACATTATTGTTGACTTTTTAAGCATGTTTTATTTCAGGTTAACAAGGTTGATTACTTGCTTGTTAACGAGGAGTCGCGCTGAGTCTTTTAGGAAGCTTGTTGTTGTGTACCATTTTATCAAAAATTTAATTAAATGTATTGTGAAACTCATTGTGATGTACTAAAATGATCATTGGGACCGTTGTTTTATAACTCTGATTTTCTTATGAATGGAACACTACTTTTATGACGTCTCATTTAGAGTCGTTTTCTATATCCTTGTACCTTGTGACTATGAATTAACACCCATGATATATGTTCCGCTGTGTTGTAAAATGAGGGTGTTAAACCCTTTTTGTTGATGACAAAACATAAAATTGTTGGAAGTAAAAATTAGAGCGGGAAGTTAAATTGAAGCAGTTTTACTTCCCTTCTCCCCCTTTTTGTCGAAATGAAATAGATATGAGTTTATCCAAAGTAAATTGAATGCAATAATGAGAATTGATTCAGAAAGAATCAAGATTTAACGCTCCCCTTTGACGGATGCTTCCTTTTTAAGCGAGGGAATTATTCAAAGAGATGTAATGCTACAAAAAAATGTTAGCAAATTTAGTGTAAGCTCCCCCTTTCTTTGAGAGTAACTACAAGACAAAAAGTTAGAAGGAAGAACGAAAAGTTGCTACTGTAGAACCAGTTGGGACAGTTCTATCCAAGTAATAGAACCATCCTTCCTAGTCGAGGGAACCGGCTCCTGTGCATAAAGTCAGGATTTGACTTTTTGAAAATTGTTAGTATAATCGTGATAAATAAACTTTGCATAAAATAAAGAAGGCCACAACACAAACGTTTTATAGAACATTCATAATAAAAATTATCGACCATTTTTGAGACATTTGGTCTAATACAAAATTAGGAAATACTAAGAACAAGGATTAGTTCTTTAAATACAAAGATATTATTATTATTCTCTTACTGTTATGTTAATCTAGGGGTATTTTTGTGGGAGATAACATCGAGACACTCGAGAATGTGGTTGAGGATGAACCTCATTTCTTTACGGAGGTCATTGACAATTACTTACGTGCGTTGACTATGATTACAAAATATTTCATGAGTGAGAAGAGGAATGGATTGTTGGGTCCCAATGGCGAAGTTGTGGTGGAAAAGGTGGAAATACATATTAGTTATGCATTCCTTTACAATTCGAGAGGCATATACGATGCATGAAAGAAAATGTTTTTATTTTGTATTAAACAATGAAAAGGTCATTTAGAGTGTTTCCTAGTCGTGAGAAGGTTTTTGAAAATATTGGTCTTATTCGGGTTTTAATTTATGGAAAACAAGGTTTTAACAATGCATATGCATACATAGTAGTATATAGTAATGATACATATAGTAAAGTGATGAAAAATCCAGAATGCTTTGTATTTGTGTGGAAATAGAATCATAGACTCAGAGAAAGAGAGAGAGAAAATTCATACCTTGGTGGCTTATTAGGCGTTTGGTTCTATGAGACTGAGACCTAGTCTAAGAAGGTTGAAATGTTCTCGTTTGAGGGGTTTAGTTAAACTATCGGCAATGTTGTCTTTGGAGGAGACCTTCTCAATTGACATGTTTCCTTTTTGGACATTATCACGAAGGAAGTGATGTCGGATTTCTATATGTTTGGTACAGGAATGGAGAATGGGGTTGTTGCTTAGGTCGATGGCACCTTTATTGTCATAAATGATGGGTATGTCATCTAGTTTAATGTCATAGTCAACTAAGGCTTGTATCATCCATAAAGCTTGTTGGTAAGCTTTTCCGACAGAATCGTACTCGGCTTTGGTGTAGGGCGGTTTGTTTCTTAAAGAACCATGATGTGAGGCAACATCCCATGAATGTGCACACACCGCTTGTATTTTTGTGATCGACATAGTTTCCCGCACGATCGGAGTCGGCGTATACTATGGTTTCTATTCTCGTTCCTTTAGGATACCATAGTCCTAAATGAGTTGTTCCCTTAATATATCTAAAAATCCTTTTAACCGCTTCAAGATGAGAAGTTTTGGGATCTTCTTAAAAACGGGCGCATAGACAAACACTAAACATGATGTACGGCCGACTAGCCGTTAGTTAGATAAGGCTACCAATCATGCCATGATACTTTGTGTCGTCAACAAATTCCCCGTCTTCGTCCCAGATGAGTTGGTTTTGGAAGACATAGGAGTTTTGATGGGTTTGGAATCTTCTAGACCGAATTTCTTGAGCATTCCTTAATTTATTTAGATTGGTTAACGATGTGCGGTCGTCGTAGGACTTCAACAAGAAGTTTTACAACTCCCTAGGCAGTGTAACTAATCGTTGTAGTGTAGTATAGGCAAGACTCGAGGGTTGTTATCGTTCTCTAGGGGAATAGGTTGGGAAGGCTTGATCAAGATCTAACAAAGGTCTACGGGGTTGAGAGAAGATTCTTTTTATTTTTTTATTTTATAAAAGCAAGTAAATATCATGATTTGATAGGTTGGTTTGTTTAACTAACAAAAACTAAATATAATCTAATCTACTATTGATAACTTTATGATAAAAAGATGTATTTACTTAATCATGTACTACTCCTTAGATTGCTTCTTCTAATCATGTTGCTTTGTCACACTTGTGATGATCTGTGTAAGTATTTCCTAAGTCATAAACGAATTACACGAACCCGTCGTCTATTTAATATTCCGTTAAGGCAACGCACATGTAAGGTAGTATGAAGACTATTACAAGGCCCCTAAGAGTATATTAAATGTAATTGAAATATCTTAAGAGGGATCAACCATATTAGGGGTAAGGTAGTATGAAGACTGTTACCGATGGTATCCTTTCTACACACTCGCGTTCCTCTAGACGTCTATGCCAATGTAATATATTATGGCTAGTTTTCTAAAGCTTAACGTGCACATCCATCACAAAAAGCAACATTAAAAGGATCTACAATCTAAGTTTCATACAATCATAAGTAGATACAAAGGAGGGTTTTAGCCTAGCATGTTATAAAGATAGCAAGAACATAGATCAATCAAACAACACATAGACATATTGAATGATTAAAGATAAACAATCTTACTTGATCAAAACATGGATTAAGGTCAGTTAAAATAGGGTTTTGAGGCCATAAAGGCGGCCTAAAAGCTGCTAGAATGATTAGGGTTCGTCTCCCAAAAGTTATACAAAGTTACCCAAAGTTACACACTTAAAACCCTAAAATCGGTTTTGTATTTATATGAAAAGCGTTGCAACGGCGTCAAGTTGTGGTCGCGACGCCATCACCATGTCGAATCTTCTAGATTTGGTTTAAGTTGGTTACGTCCTGACGCCGTCGTCAAATCCATGACGTCGTCGCTAGAAAGATCATGACGGCGTCGCTTTATGCCTGCAACGCCGTCTCCACGCTTTGTGTGCACGATTCTTCAAGATAAATGGTGTAGAGTCGTAGTCTTGTGGTATGTGCTTAAATACACATACCCTTTTCCATTAAAATCGGACTTAAATGACCAAAAACGTACCAAAAATACATTGTATTTGTATGTTTTTATTTATATGGTGCAGGAAACGGATATCCGACAAAAGGACGAAAAATGAAGCCAAAACGGACAAAATCGAGCACGGAATGGAAAAGTGTGAAAAGTTAAAGTCAACCAAAAAGTCAACCGTCAAAGTCAAGGTCAACCCCGACAAAGTCAGCAGTCAAAGTCAAAGTCAAAGCTGAAAATGAAGAAATGTTAAATGCATACGTATACCAAACCGGCCCAATGACAACATATAAAGCCCAATCACTTAACTGGCGTTAAGCCTTATAACCCTTTCACACTTAACTTTCGTTAGTCCACAAAGGACTATTGTTGCAATTACAACATACATATTCGAGGACCAAATCTGCCAAAACCCCTAAACTATTACACCACCAAGGACTTTCAATGTAATTAAACATAACACTTTCAGGGACTGGAATTGTCAATCTCCCAAACTTATACCCTGCATCAATAACAAAACACAGTTAAACCCATTTCCCGCCAATTAACAAACCCCACCATTGTCACTATTCAATCTCCCCTGTCCCTTTCCCCCACCTCGTTTACTATTCACCCCAGCCAAAACATCACTCTCAAACCCTCACCCCACCTCATATGAGTCCAATTGCCACCTTGGCAATCCTACATCACTCCATTGGCTGAAATTAATCAAGGGACACGATTTGAGACTTTGGGACCAAGAAAAATTGATGGTTGAGATGAACTTTGCATCTCTCTCACACAACAAACACAAATGCTTGAAGCACTCAGTGAAAGAAGCACAACAAGAGGACCAAGACTTAGTATAAATGTAGGACCTTAGTGTAGCTTATCTTCTTGTCGAATTTTAGTGTTAAGTCCAATCTTGTATTAACCAAAATTTGTACCATTTTATTTCTGTCTTTTAAATACTTGTCTTTAATTTACTGTCATTTAAATACTTGTCTTGTAATTTCTTTTAAGTTAATGCAATGTAAAGTTTTCCTTTAATTATTGTCATTTAAGCTTACTTGTCTTTAAATACTGTTGTTTAAGCTCATATATAAGCTTTTAAGTCATTAAAAGCCTATATATAAGTTTGTTTTCATTTCTGTCAAAAAAAATCATAAAAAATCCAAAAATTTGTTCAAGAATTCAAAGGAGCAAGGTGAATATTGGATGGCCTTGGGTTAGTGCTTCATGGGAAGCTTTAGGAAAGGTTATTAAGCTGTTTGAAAGCTTATTCTCTTGCCAAAAAGCATTGGACTCTTGTAAGCTCACTTTTTAATTTTTTTTGCAATTTTACTGTAGCTCAGCTTATTTTCTGCTTATTTCTTGCTTATCTTGCTTTTTATTGTTGTTTCATGCTCATTTGTCTTAGTTTATTGTTTTCATGCCATTTGTTTAAGTTTTTGTTTGAATCTGCCTTAAACTGCCTTTAAATAGCTTATTCTTATTTGCTTTTTCTAGTTCTTGTCATTGTGTTTTTATTATTCATTAGTGCTTATTTTTCATTGTTATTCATCTGATTTCAGTAAACCTTGCTTAACTCTTTTAAAATCAGTTTTAAAAAGCATTATTAACTCTTAAAGGGGTGTTTGGGATAAGAGGTAAAAAGGGTCAAACTGGTTTAAAAATCCTTTGGGTCACTTTGCTTACTTTTACAAACCCTTTTTAAGCTGTGGTTAATCTGATTTCAAAAGGTTTCAAGTCTTAAAACCTATTTTTAAGTTTTGTCTAATAGAGTTTTTGAAACTGTGGTGACAACAATTTCATAAGTCCTTATTTGATTTGGCTTTTAAAAACAGTTTTTAAAACTAGTTTTATTTGTCCTTCTAAGTTTCTAATTTAGTAGCATAGTCCTTGTTAGTTTACTTTAGTTTTTCCAAAAATCTGTCAAAGTCTTTATCAAGTATCCTTTGGTAAAACTGTCTTTTTGATTTTCAAATTTCAGTAGGTAAAAATTGTTTTTAGCTTTTAAAATTTTGAGCATAAGCTCTTTTGTTGTCAAACTCCATCTGTTTTTAATTATTTTTCATTTTCAGCTTATTTTTCTAGCTTATTTTAGGCTTGCTTTAAGCCTAGTTTCTTTTTAAGAAAACCAAAAAATAGCCCATCTGTGTGAGTAACCCCTTTCCCTTAGCTTTTTAGTAGCTTATTGGAGTTTCAAACTCTTGTTTTTCTGCTGATTCTAGTAGCTTTTTGTATGATCTTTAAGGTCCTATAGCCTTCATAGCCATAAGGATCCCTTAAGGTGCTTAAAAATTAACCCAAAAGTACCCCTTAGGTTATGCGAGTGATAGTTTAGCCATTTAGCTTATTTGATTTTTATAGCTTATCTGTCTGTTTTTTCCTGGCTTATTTTGTTTAAATTTGCTTATTAGGTGTAGTGTAGGGCCTCTCTTAGCTTATTTGCCTGTTTGACAGCTTATTTGTGTTTAAAATAGCCCAACAGTTAGCTTAATTATGACTTAGTGTAAAAAAGCCCTTTCTGTCACTTTTTAGCTTATTTCAGTGCTTATTTGTGGTTTATAAAAAAAGTTGTTTTTATTAAAATTGCTTATTTTCGGGTCTTTAAGCTTTTCCATAAAAAAATTTTGCAAAATAAAAAACTTTGGGAAATTGTGAAGTCTAGGGTGAGCCAGGCTCGAACCCTCGACCTCACAACCTCAACCAAAGCTTTTAACACAACACACACAAACCACTCCGCCCTTGGGTCTTTTCCGTTCTAGTTTGCACACATTAATCTTTCATACACGTTTTTCCCATTTTAGCTTATAAGCCTTTTCGGCTTTTTCCCAGCTTATTCAAATAAGCTGGCAACACCATTTTATTTTTCATAGATTCTACTCATTCCAAAGTACTTTTCTGTATTTTTTTAGATTTTTCTCGTTAAGTTTAGTATTTTAAATCATTTTTTCTTTTTAAAACAGTTTTTAATTCATAAAAAATTATTAAAAAGTCAAAAAAATATAATTTTATTTTTCAAAATTTTCTTTTATCATTTAGCACTTAGGAAAAATAGATTTGCATCCGTAGGGTCGAAATTTCAAAATTTTGTTCTTTAAAGAACGGGTTTAAGATCTCGTTCTCGTTTTTATGTTTAAATTATTTTTAGCTTTCGTTTTTAGGTTTTCTTTAATCGTTTTTGCATTTTCATCTTAGAAATTAGAAAATCCAAATCCAAATCTCTTAATCCATTCAATTCACGCGATCACAAACGTTCTCGATTTTTAATTCGCACCTCGTTGGGAGAACGACCCGGGGGATTTTTGATTTTCCTTTGGTCAAAAGGAATTGATTTGAATCTCTTAAAATTCTTACTATACTATATTATAATTGAATTATAATTGAATAAGTGTTTTTGTTGTTGTGTGAGAGGCTCGCCTCTTTCCCTTTTCCGTGTTTTGTGTTTTGTGTTGTATTGTCCAGGATTTCCCGGATTTTTGAAGCCTATCGTGCTCGCGGTTTTGTCCTTCGTTCACTAGAGCTTCACATCCTCAGCTTCATTTTGGGAATCCGATATCCAAATCTTATCGAATAACGTTTATCTTTAGCATAATTCATAAACGGCTTTAGAGTGACGTAGAGACCCTTCTAAAAACATTGAGGACAATGTTTAATTCTAGTATGGAGGGTCTATCGATTGATTGTGCCTGCAGTCGTTGTTTTCACGTAATCCCGTTTTTACCACCAAAATTTCAAAAAAATCCAGTAATTGTGTAGAAAAAGATTAGAAAAATGTTACTTCGTATATTTCTATCTACTTGAAGAGAATTGTAATCTTGCTCTTACTCCAATTCAAGACGGTCTTGTTTATTTCATCGAGTTACTAAGTATGTGTGGGACTTGTAAGCCACTTTCATTTTCCCTGTCTTATTTCACATACCCTTTAGTTTGCATTGAGATATTACAATGTGATTTTTTTAGCCTTTAATTTCAAACATGGAAGAGATTTTCATTCAAAATTTTAAAAGTTGACTAAATTCATTTTATATTGGTCATCATTGCCTTTATACATAGACGGCAAAACGCACACCTGTTTTACAATGTGATTTATTAAGATCATGAGATTTTATTTTGTCAGCCTTATGACATTTTTTTCATAAGTTTTAGTGCAATCACATAGTAATATTTAAAAGAACTGTTATATTTAGTCTTCATATTAGCTTAGGAATAAGTCTAAGGGTTAGAGTGTTAAGCTTTGTTTCTTATTAGTCAAATAGATAAAAGGGTCGTTGGATTTGCTTGTGTCCCAATCCAACCCAGTTTTGTTTTCACAACCGACTAGATTTACAATTCGTGTTAGAGTCGGTTTCTTACCCCCTCATTCTCTATAAATAGAGATGAGGGGGTGAGGGTAATGTACGTCATTCTTTCAAGTTCATTCGATTAATAAAGTTCAATCGTTTGGGTTATTACGTGTGGGTTATATCTTCTTGTTGATCATATATACTTGTTGCGGTGTGTCAAGTTTGCTTTACAAGTTTTCAGGTTCCGCGAGCTTGCTTCCGGGTTGTTAGTCGACCGGAAACTAACAAGTGGTATCAAGAGCCTTGGTTCGAAGGTGTGGAAGTGAGTCGAATCTTGTAAAGGGTTTTCTTGGTGTTCGTTTTTCTTCTGAGCAGCAGGTTTGTTGTTCATAGTTTTTCGACATCGAGGGTTTACTTGTTGTTCGTTCTGCAACAGTTCTTGCGTTCGGTTTATTGGACGTCAAAGGCAGCAAGGGTATCGACATTAGAAGGGGTTCTTGGGTTTTTGAAGTTGTTGTGGTTATCGACACATGTTATCAAAAATCGGAGAGGTTTACTCTGTTTTAGTTTTTTTCTTTTCTTCTGTCGTTGTATTGGAGAAGAAGAAGGCTAAGGTCAACATTGGTTTGTTTAATAATATATTCTAGGGAAGACTTTTAGTCTTTATAAGAAGATATATTAATTATAACAAGCTAGTGGATTGAAGTACAAGTGCACGTGTATATTTTTTTTTATTAGTTTGAGATTGTGATATTTAATTATTATAAGGATTATCAAATTAATAAGGGTTAAAGAATGACGGGAGCCAAGTTTGACATCGAAAAATTCGATGGAACTGGTGATTTCGGGTTCTATGGAGGATCAAGATGCGGCTTTAAAATCCACATGGATGGTGAAGCAGCTCCGGAGGTTTTACTCCGCGGATATGAAGCTGAAGTGAAATGAGCTAAACAAAAAGCTCAAGTGCCTGTGATTTTGTATTAGGTAACAAGATCCTAGAGAGGTTACCGGGGAGACGACTGCAAGCGGGGGTTTTGGACCAAGCTCGAGACTTTGTACATGACACGTCCTAGGCCAACAATTGTACCAGAAGAAGAAGTTTGTTCCATTCGAGACATGCCGACTGGTACGTAAAGATTACCGAGCATAAGAAAGAATAATCAACAAAATCGTATCATGATTTAGGCAAATATGAGGTAAAATTCGAGACGAAGATCTTGCTTATTATTACTCATTTCGTTACCAGCATCATGCGAACACTCATGTGGATAAACCTGCTTTATGGACGTGAATCTTTGAACTTTGAGGATGTGATGGCACACTAAAATTCAAAGGAAACCAAAGAAAGGTTCTAAGGCGAAGGGGGAAGAATGGAGGAAAGGGTTAAATGCGAGGGGAAAACTGATCGCAGGAATCGCAACAGTCAAGGGGAAAGTCAAGATGCAAGTCTCGAGGTGGAAGACTCAAGTGTTATATTTGCCAATCTGAGGATCACTTGAAGAGAAAATGTCCGAAGAATAATCGCAAGAAGTCAACAGTTATGTCAAGAAAGATGATCAGCCAAGCTCCAATGGTTTGACTTATAACGATTCTGGATGTGATGAGCACACAAGCTCAGTCTCTGCAAGAATTATATCATGACTCAGGTATGTTACATAGCCACATGACATAACCCAGGTTAAATATATTTTTTGATTTTCTAGATGCGATGGGGGCAGTGTACAGTTGGGTGACAACAGGGAGTGTAAAATCAGAGGTATTGGCAAGGTGAGGTTACAACTGAATGATGGGTCAAGTTTTGTATTACACAATGTCAGGTATATTCTTGAACTGAAAAGAAACTTGATATCGCTAGGAACTCTTGAAAAAGAGGTATATACCGTAAAATTGGAGTCGGGCAAAGTCAAGGTGATTAATGGTTCCAGGGTTATTTTATCTGGAATACGAAGGGATAATTGCGTATACTCTTTGGATGGCCATACAATGACAGGTGAGCTTAATGCTAGTGTTGAAGAAAAAAACAATCTTGCTTAGGTTTGGCATAAAAGACTGGGACATATGAGCAAGGCGGGACTACAGGTGCTAGAAAAGCAAGGGCTGTTTGGCAAGGGGAGTCTAGGTAAGCTCGATTTTTGTGAGAATTGTGTTCTGGGAAGGTTCCACATCGGAGTCAGTTTCGGTGTAGGAAGGCACACTACTCAGGGAGTGATAGACTATGTTCATTCAACTTATGGGTTCCGTCTCAGGTGGAATCATTGGGAGGTAAGAGGTATTTCTTATCTATTATTGATGATTATTCCAGGAGGGTATGGGTTTATATTCTCAGGTTCAAACACGAAGCATTTGGAAGGTTCAAAGAGTGGAAGCAATTAGTAGAGAATCAGCCTGGGAGGACGGTTAAGAAGTTGAGGACGGATAATGGTCTTGAGTTCTGTAACCGGGAGTTTGATCTGCTATGCATTGAGAGTGGGATTGCTAGACATTTGACAGTTGTCGAGACGTCGCAACAGAATGGGGTAGCAGAAGGTATGAACATAACTCTCATGGATAAGGTACGCTGTTTATTAATTCAGTCTGGGTAGCCCAAGACCTTCTGGGCGGAAGCGACATGTACGGCCGTATATCTTATCAATAGGTCACCATCGACAGCGATTGAGAAAAAGACACATATGGAGATGTGGTCGGGACATCCAAGTGAGTATGGGATGTTAAGGATTTTCGGCTGTGTCGCATATCCACACAATAAACAAGGTAAGATCGAGCCGAGAGCGATAAAATGCGTTCTTTTGGGGTATCCCGAGGGTGTGAAGGGGTACAGACTATATAGGCTTGATGGTGAATCACCTAAAATAGTCATTAGCAGAAACATAGTCTTCAATGAAAGTGTCATGTATAAAGATACGTTGAAGGATTCTGGTGCAGGTGATAAGGCTGTTAAGGAATTACAAGTTGAAGTGGAACTGCAGAGGTTTAATAATCATACGCCTGAGGAAGATCAAATAGATCAGGAAGATGGCGATGGTGAAGATGCAGGGGATCATGAAACTGATCAGACACCAGATCTCACAGATTATCAGTTTGCTTGGGATAGAGAGCGAAGGACAAGAACGAAACCTTTGAGGTTTTAAGATGAAAGTAATATGGCTGCTTACGCGTTTGCTGCAGCAGAGGAAGAAGATACTCATGAACCGTTGACATACCAAGAGGCAGTTGCTTGTGAAGACAGTTCTAAGTGGAAAGCTGCTATGAAAGAAGAGATGGATTCTCTTAGGAAGAACAAGACCTGGGAATTAGTAGATCATCCAGCTGGGCAAAAGCTGGTGAGCTGCAAATGGCTGTTCAAGATAAAGGAAGGGATTGAAGGTGTTCAAAAGCCTAGGTACAAGGCAAGGTTGGTGGCTCGTGGATTCACACAAAGGGCAGGTATTGATTACAATAAAGTATTTTCTCTGGTAGTTCGACACACATCTATTCGGGTTATACTTGCATTGACTGCGTGTAAAGATTATGAGCTGGAGCAGCTTGATGTAAAGACGACATTTTTACATGGAAATCTTGAAGAAGTGATCTACATGAAGCAGCCACCGGGATATGAACAAGGTAACAAGGTATGTTTGTTAAAGAAATCCCTTTATGGTATCAGTCACCTAGGCAATGGTATAAGAGGTTCGATGAGTACATGCTGAGCAACGGGTTCAAGCGTAGCAGTTACGACAGTTGCGTATATTATAGGAGTTATGCACCAGGTGAGTATATCTATCTACTGTTATATGTAGACGATATGTTGATTGCTTGTAAGAGCAAGGCTGAGATTGGGTCTACCAAGTCTTTGCTTAAAAAGAAGTTTGACATGAAGGAGCTCGAGGAAGGAAAGAAGATTCTTGGTATGGAGATCGGCAGGGATCGAAGTCGCATGATTCTAAGGGTGTTACAATCCGAGTACTTTTCTAAGATTTTGAATAATTTTAGAATAGACAATGGGAAATCGGTTAAGATGCCATTGGGTAGGCACTTCAAGTTGTCGTTGAAGGATTGCCCTGTTAGGGATTGTGATGTTGAAAGGATGAGTAAGGTGTCGTATGCAAATGCGGTTGGAGCTTAATGTACTTGATGGTCTACACGAGGCCAGACAAAGCGTATGCAGTAAGTATAGTGATGTGTCATTGTGTGGTGTTTATTTATGATAGTTTAAGTTTTAAATTTATATTTTGCCGACTTAACCAAAAACAACACTTTAACGGGCAGTGTACCCGGTCGGTGGTAGATTCGTGGTAAGTAGGGTGTCGAACACTTGAAGCGAGGTTAAATCTCTCAATTTATTTATATTTTGGTTATCTAATCTATGTTAATTCTAATCTAAGTCAAACCTATGCTAATCCTAAGTTAGTTCAAATCTTAATTCTAACGGGTAAAAGGGGGTTTCAGCCTAAGAGACTGGCACGGGTTTGGTTGGTGACTACAATCAATTCAAGACACTTTAACCCACACAAGCAAATTAACAAAAGATAAAAGAGCGGTCGAGCCTTATGATAGAAAACTGTATTAGCCATCATTAATCCGATTAGAAGTTGGTTTGTTTATTCAGTGCAATGATTACTTATCTCGAAGAGGCATATCATTCTTAGACTTAGGCGGGACTTCATCCTAAGACCTAGACACATTAATTCTGTCACAATTAAAGCATCCACATAAAGTATCCTTATTTGAAGGTGGGTACTGAACACAATGTTGCGGATGCCTTGACGAAGGTACACGTTAGGGTACACTGGCTGAAGTTAGCATCACTGCCTTGGAGTTGCTGCGTGTCTGTGATGCTATCTGATAGGATAATATGAAGCCTTAGGTGGAATTGTTATATTTAGTCTTGCATATTAGCTAATGAATAAGTCTAAGGGTTAGTGTGGTGTAAGCTTTGTTTCTTTTAGTCAAATAGATTATAAAAGGGTCGTTGGATTTGCTTGTGTCCCAATCCAACCCAGTTTTGTTTTCACAACCAACTAGATTTACAATTCGTGTTAGAGTCGGTTTCTTACCCCCTCATTCTCTATAAATAGAGATGAGGGGGTGAGGGTAATGTACGTCATTCTTTCAAGTTCATTCGATTAATAAAGTTCAATCGTTTGGGTTATTACGTGTGGGTTATATCTTCTTGTTGATCATATATACTTGCTGCAGTGTGTCAAGTTTGCTTTACAAGTTTTCAGGTTCCGCGATCTTGCTTCCGGGTTGTTAATCGATCGGAAACTAACAAGAACTTTACACATAATCACATAAAACAGTTTAGACGTATTAGCCAAAACCAGAATTATATTTTTTAGATAGACATATAATCTCAACAGGCATCCTCTGGTTTTGCCCAACCACAAAACATAAGAACTCAAATTTCATTTGGCTGAGAGAGCATAATTGGTTAGGCCAACTTTGAAATAAGAACTCACCAAATAACAAAAAATAGGCAACATCACTACCATTCTAATTCAGTTAGCCACCTTTCATATTATCACTTTGAAGGCCTCAGGTACATGTATAAATACAACCACTATAGAGGACAAAGATAAATTTCAATTAACACAATATGTGACATCTCGTATTCAAACATATCTATCATCAGAGCAAAAGAAGAATTAAATAGATCGTATTCAAAATCATAGAATAAACAAAAAACCTCAAACTATCCTCAATTTTTTGTGTTCAAAGCACGAAACACCTACATTCGAAACCCGTCTATTGTACTCGTTAACTACCACCACCATCACCATCGTCACACACCATTCACCGGCAATAAAGGATAAATGGCGGCTTCGAAGCGACGGCGGCAGAAGGCTTTATGTGTGGCGGTTTGTAAATTTGTGTGAGGTTGAAATAGAGAATTTTGAGTGTGTGGTTGTGAAGCGTGTGTGTTTTTTTAGTATTTGTGTATAAAGCAAAGCGTGTATTGTTTACTAATTGATGAATTGCCATAGATAATCAAATTCAATATTTGCCATAAATAGTTTACGGGGTGGGTTACAGCCGAATTTCTACCTTTCAACTTATACAGCCAATGTTTCAACGTTGCTTAGAGAAGGAGGTACGGTGGCGCCGTTTCTGGTGCCATCGCCAACGGCGCCAGAAAACGGTTGGCGCACCGTTACCTCGGTGGCGTTTTCCGTTGTCGCGCCGTCACCACCAGCCCAGAAAAAAAAAAAATATATATATATATATATATATTTTTGAAAAAGATAGCCGTTGGGGTGTTTGAATGTAACGGCTATATAGCCCTTTTTTTTGTCTTTTTGCCCCAAAATTTTTAAATTTTACCCCCTAAAAATTCTATAAATATCTCCTTATTATTTCATACTTCACACACACTTTTAATACATTTTATAACACATAAATCTTCACTTCTTTAATTTTTCTTTCAACAAAATGAATCCCAACAACCCTTGGATTACCGGAATGCTTAACGACCCTTCGAACCAAATGATCGGGTCGTCTTCGAATCCGAACACCCAAACACCTTACTTTCCCACGTTTTCTCAACAAAACCCATACATGAATCCCGGCGATTTCGCTTTATTTTCTCAATGGAAAATGCAACAACAATAACAACAATATTCAACATTTTCGCAACAACAACAACAAAACCAAAATGAATCACAACCAAGATCCTCCCAACAATCCTTCCACCTTGTTGACGAAACCGAAGACGATGAATAAGAAGAGCCGGTCCCGACCCCTAAGTCGAAAAAAACGAAGGTGAAGAAAATGGCGAAGACGAAGACGAAGAAAACCCAAAAAACTCAACCAACATCCGAAGACGAAGACGAGGCCCCGAAAAGAGCTCGTAGTTTATGGACCGACGGTGAGGAATTACTTTTGGCGGAGACTTACATCCAAGTATCCGAGGATCCAAAAGAAAGTGCGGATCAACAAAGGGATACTTTTTGGTATAAAGTTATGGATGTTTACAACAAGGAAGCCAAAAGACTCAAGTACCCAAATCGTTCCAAGAACATGATTACGGGAAAGTGGACTCCGATGAATCGAGATGTCGGAAAGTTTAATACGATTGTGTGTGAAACGGCTCTTATGAGCGGGGAGAACGATAAAGATTTCATGGAACGTTGCCACATGTTGTTTAAAAGAACATGGAAGAATGATTTTAAACACTCGGCCGCTTGGAATTTTTTGAAGGACAAGCACAAGTGGAAAAATCCCGACTCGACAAATGCAAGACGTAATCGTCTTCGGGTTACGGAAGAGGACCCCGAGCATTTTGGCCCCGACGCCTTGCCAAGGCCGGACGGGATGTACCGGATCCAAAAGAGCCAACGTTCGTCTAACTCGACCGCAAGTTCCGGTTCAAACCCGGGAATGTTTCAAGAAATGCTTCAACAACAATACGAGTTAGAGCGCAAGATGAAGCAAGATGTTCTTGAGCGGGAGTCTCGAGCGAGAGTCGATTTACTCGAATCTCAAAAGATAGCCGAGGATATGCGGGTGCTAACTATGGACACAAGCTCATTGGATCCGATGAACGCCGCTATCGTGAAGGCCCAACAAGCACGAATCCGGGCAAAATATCCAACGCAAGAATAATTATCTTATGTATTTTTTTAGTTTTAATGTCTTTACTTTTATTGTCTTTAAGTTTAATGTATTTTTTTTCTTGTAATGTGTTTTTTTTAATGAATGAAGGTAATTTTAGTTAATATTGTGTATTTTTAATTTTATATATAAAAAAAAAAAAATTCCAACGGCACCAGATTTTCTAGTGCCAACTGTTACCCCACGAATGTGGTGCCGTTGAGAAAAAGTGAGCACTTTTTCTCAACGCCACCACGGTACCCAAATAGGTTTTTTCAAGTTTCAACTTTAGGAGTATAAATACTACATTCTTTAAATTAGAAGATTCCTACTTCAATCAGCATTAAATTTTTAAGTTTTTAATTTTTAGTTTTTCAAGAATTGTGTCAAAATGCTTTATAAATAATATAGATATAGAAGAATAGATGAACAATCTTAAAAATAAGATGTACAGCAAGACTTAGTGTGATAAGTGAGCCTTATCATCGCGATCACTATTGGCCGTTAGTGCCAACTCAGCCAAATGCTATACACAAAACTTTACAACCAGCTTAGTGTAATAAGACAACCACGATCACCACCAAAACATATACCACTTAGATCCGAATATACCCCACGAAAACACACACTCACACACAAAAGCACAAAACACACATATCAAAACTCGTTCGTCCAGTCAACCGAATCCTCCATTTTTAATGTTAAGGACGCGTTTTGAAAAGGTTGTGTAGCAAGCAACGACGCGTGCTATCTTGCCATGCGGGATGATGACCGAGTCCTTGAGGCTCTATTAGGCTGCCCACTATGGCTCGGTCGACCAACTCGGTCGACGTCGGTCGCCGCCATAGTGGCTGGTCAGTCGCGGTGTCGGTCGCCGGAGACAAACTTTGATTTTTGTCGCCTGCACGACAACGATCGAGGGAGATTTTTTTTTTGTCTGTTGTTTATGTGTTTGTTTGTGTGTTGTGTCTGTGTGTGTGTTTTGTGTTATGTTTGTGTGTGTTTTGTGTTTTGTGTTTTGTTTGTGTTTGTGTATGTGTGTGAGAGTTTGTATTGTGAGGGTGAGGTAGAAGATAAATTTTTTTTAAATTTTTTTTTAATAAATACATAATTTACACCATGGTCCTTGATGTATATTTTTTTTGTCATTTTTATTTATATAAATAACTAATAAGTGTGAAATTTGTAATGTTTTTGTTGTTAAAAAAATTGAAAAAAAAATGAAAGTCGTTTTATAGTGGCAAAAAGTCGTCTGTAGGTCGCTGGAGACAGAAAGCTGATGTGACACCGAAAAGTGCAGGTCGCAACTGACTGCCATAGTGGGCAGCCTTACGAATGGTCCAAGTAAAACTAATCAAGAAAGCTTAAAGATGTACCATGCTTAACATGCCGCTGAGTAATATTTTAAATTTAACATTTATATTTGTTGCTTACATGGATATAGATATAGACATAGACTAATAAATTTCTAGACATAAGACATGTACCAAGTACGATAATTAACGTGATTCTGTCGTAATTGTTTTGCCATATATGTACAAGTACAAACACTGGTCGAATGAAGAAACCCATGGAGACACGTAGGGTGCGTTTAATTAGAGGAATATGTTTTCCAAAAAATATTTTTGTGGAAAAAAAAGAAAACAGAGATCGCGTTCAAATGAGTGTTTTTCAACGAAATTCACTACAAAACACAAAACATGCATTTCTCAACTTAATAAGGGAAACTACAAAATATATATATTTTTTGTTTTTCTTGTTTTCTTTGAAACCCCTCTTGTTTTCTTGAGAATAGATAACAATGTCACGTTAACGCGTTTTTTATATTTTGTGAAAATCAAATACCCTCTTTTTTTTTACAAATTTAAAAACACAAAACAAAAAAGTTTGTTATCTAACTAAATGCACCCGTAAATAATACTCGTAACAGAAACTTTATGTTTCTAGAAAGCTATATTGTGACATAAGTAATGACGTGCCACTATTTTGGCATTCTTCGCAGGTCTCATCATGCACCAGCCGTATATTTTTGCAACTCAAAATTGTTTTTTCCTCGAACCACATGCATGATGATATCAAATAAAATTGGATAATGTTGTGCGTGTTGTGATCGTACAATATTACATTTACTTTATTTTAATGATAATGTACAATCACAACGTGCACAACATTAACTCTCATGTTCATTTGAACATGAGAGGATCCTTATCCATCTTATATTGACATCTATGTCGTCTAGCTTAGTGTCGACTCCATATCCTATGTTGCATGCGATATTAGATAACTTTCATCTAATTTCTTTCTTTTCAGTGTTATTAACAGAGTTGTTTACAAGTTTTGGATATTCTTTATATAGTAAGAATTTATTATACTAGTTGGTTACCCGCGCATAGCGGCGGTAATAGAAAATTTACCAACTCATTTAGGTAATTTTCTACCCGCTTACAACATTTTAAATGTATGTGTTCGTTGTATGTGTTCGTTTGGGTTTCCCGTAGCTTTCCCGCAACACCATATTAACATCATCATTCTCGCATGTAAAGAGACAACACACTCTCTGAAAGTATATAGTTTTAACGTATCAAGTTTATATTTAATTAAGGTTAAAGTTGTAAAAAATATAAATCAACATAAAATAAACCCACTAAAAATGTAAAAAACAAAAAAAATTATAAAATATAACAAAATGTATATTGAATTAAAGAGCACAAAATTTTAAAAAATATGATGAAATTAGATTATAATAAAATTAAATTGATAAAAAGATATTTCAATTTGAAAATAAAAGTGATTTTTTAATTAAAAGGTGACACATGTCACTTTTTGATGTGATTCCCAAAAATGAGATGGATGGTCAAGGCGAAGCTTGATTGCCTTGAGTGTTTGGACAAGAAGTTTCAAGACATTTTGGTACCGTACTGGCACCGTTTTTGGTGTACCGGATTTCTTCCCGACATAAATTCAAAGTCCCGTTTCCGGAACCGTATCATAAACCGGTATCGGTACCAGTACCAGTTGCGGTACAACGGTACTAAAACGGGAAAAGAACCTTTATACGTACTGTGTAAAAACGTGGTATTGTCGATAGCGATATCAAGCGTTTTAGAACTGTAATTTCTCATGAATAATAAACTTAAAAATTGCAACTGGTAAATGGTCAAAAGTTCCATAATTTATGAGTTGATTGAAGGACCTCACATTTTGCAAACCACGATGGATAACTCATCAGCCACTTTAAAACAAGTTTCAAAATTGTTGTGGACTGTGCCTAATTTAAATGAACATAAATAGCATCAATGCAACTAGATTCGAACTGATCGACATAACTAGTTATTAGGAGCAAAACATACATACATTCAGATAGAAAGCTTTTGTGTAGAACTTGCATGGCCCGGAATTGACGTTCGGCACATCAGTAGGATAATCGATCAAGCAAAGTCAACAATGCTTTGATTTAATGATACACGTGTAAAAAAGTGGACATGTTAATGCACTTTGTGGCAATACAGATAAACATACAGATAGTTTTCAGCTACTTAAACTTGCATATATCTATCATTAAATAATTTTCATGTTCGATGCAACAAAGCTATGGTTGTTCAGTCGAAAGTGTTATAGTTATCGAAGATGGTTAGTTTCAATTAGTTGTGGCTAGTTGTATAGCAGGTCATAGCATTTGATCAACGTAAAAATGAAGCTTTTCAAATCTGCAGATGGAAACTATGACAACTTACTTTTATCTGCAGATGGTAATAATTATTGAGTTCATGACATGGTACGATTTTAGTGTGCTTGATACTAAGCATTCAGTTGGCTTATGTTATGTATATTGGCTACTTAGTTACCATAATCTCCATCCAGCTAGGATTGTTCGTTGGTTCAAAACTTTTAAATGTTTAAATGTACTTATTTTGCACAAACAAATCATCTACTTAAAGGGTTGGATTATGGGTTTATTTCAAAAAAGCCAACATTTTGTATTCTGGTACCGAATTCGAGAATTTCCGTTTTGATCCCGCACCGAATTTCTGTGGTACCGTTTTTTTCTCACGTTTTTCGTGGTATTGGTACCGTACCAGATATTAAAAACCGGTACCGGTATAGGCCGGTACCGTACCGTTTTTCCGATGCCGCTGCTCATCCCTATTAATTTCTTAGTCTATACAAGAAAGAACATTAAAAAGGCTCGACAAAAACCTTGAACAAGAATCAAAATGATGCAAATGAATGATAAAAAATGAAATGCCTATATCATAGTCGATCTACCAAATCCACACAGGTCATAACTTGAAATTTCTATAGGAAAAAAGCTAGATCTAATCGTTTCATGTCAGAACTAAGTTAAAAGCTATATATATCATAGTCTATCCAATCCACACAGGTCATAACTTGAAATTTCTTTAAAAAAAAGCTAGATCCAATCCTTAAATGTCAGAACTAAGTTTTTACAGGTTGAAACCGTGAGAAAATCCTTACAACATAACATAAATACCGCATGTCCAAATCTAGAACCAATCCTCACATGTCATAACTTAGAGCCCGTTTGGTTTACATGATTTGTGATTGGATTAGCCATCATGGTAAAAAAATCTGTTTGGTACAAATGAGTGGGTCTCAAGATTGGGCATGAAGGTTAAATATCGCGCATCTAGCAATTCCTGGTGAGTGATCAGGGTTTAGGCAATTTCTATCATATTTTGTTGTACTAGTGGGCCTACTTTTTAACTCCACCACTCATTTTAATTTTCATTACTTTTTGTTTCAATTTATAATAACAAATTTTAACTTTATATCATAAATATATTTTACAATAACAACTTATATATTTTATAATATATTTTCTTTTTCCTATATTAAATCCATATCCAAATCGTAATCTAAATTTAAATCCAAATCCAAATCCGAAACCTAAACCCATTTGCAAACCAAACAGGCCCTTAAGTATTATAGGTTGGAGCTAGAGCTCATACCATAATTGTAACACCTCACATTGAAAGAGGCGAATGCGACAACTAACAAAACCAAAACGAATGCAAGTGGAAGACTTTACTAATAAAATGATTTGGCAAAATTTAACAAATACTAAAGAAATACAACGTCTATTACGTAAATACCTTCTATAATAGAAATAGATCAAAAATCCAATGTCTAAACTACTTATTGTGTAGATGTGCTAGTCCTCAAGATGGTCCAATATGAGCTCCTATACACTCTTTTCTCATACGCAAGCATACCCTGATTACATGCCGCGAAGAAAACAAATAATCTCGACGAACAAATATAAACGAAACATATAATAAAGTATGCATAAGTAAAGGAATGGAACCAAAATATCTTGGTTAACAAAGAGGCCAAATTTCATAAGAGTTGGACAAAATACATAGTCAAACGAATCATATTGAAATGCCTCACGAGCTCGAAACATATGTTTAACACATGACACAGAATCCAGATGTACCAAAACAAAATGTGCGATGGGGTGTTGGCATCACAAAATCATCCACCAATCATATCTATTGGATTATGTATCCAAATGTAAGTGTTAAACCCATTTATTCATTCTCAGTGTCTCATTGCGTGATTAGCACTATTGCAGGTCTCCTTTTCTGGTCGGGTGCTTAATAAAAGTCGAAGGGTGCATATCTATCAAGATCCAATCTTGAAGGGCTGAAGTTGTAACTTGGCATAACCCTAATGGTTATATAACCCCTTGTATTTGTCTTGTCCAGTACACAAGAAAACATAATAGAGATATTCATCTCTTATCATCTCTCTCTCAAACACACGAACCAAATAAAGTGTTCTATATCATTTGTATTTCTCTTTTCTTGTGATTGTCACTTTGATAATCATTGTGTAAAACGTTTGGTTATAATCAAATCTTTCGGTTACGAATTACTTGTATACTATTAATCTTCTGGATTCAGTTGAATCTGGTTAAGATTTATTGTTTCATCTGTGATATTCTTTATGGTATCAGAGCAAAGGTTCTGATTACTCTCGCTCACATTGCTGTAGTTTGAAACTAATTTCAAAATTGAAATTAGAGTTTGAATAATTTGGGGGTTTTACGATTTAAGGAGATCCTGATTCGATTCAAGGTTGGGTTTAGCGTGGTAAGACCTAAATTGGGTTCTTTAACTAAACCCTAAGTTTTTTAGGGTTGTTGATCGACGGTTCAAATAAGGTGCCATGATCAGAATATTGTTTCTATCACTATTCCGTTGCGTTACAGGTCTAATCTCACACTCACCTGATTTTGGTAGAATCGGGGCACACTTTTATTTATTCATGACTGATCTGTTCTTCTTGATTTGTTGAAAAATATATGCTTCTCAGTATTTGGTTCATATTGATTGCTTATTTTTGATTAATTTGCTTATGCTTATTTCTTGATTATTGTTCTTGTCTTTTTGGATAATTTAAAAAAAAATGCATTTTCTTTTGCCTGTTGATTTGTGATTGTCTGATCTGTGGTAACTGTTAAAGAGGCTGCCTAGACCTACCACCTTGAGTGGCAAAATCTTCTGGTTCTTTGTTTTAGTGCCTCTGTTTTATGTTATCTTCTTATCTGGTCTTTGGTCTTATAGTCTCTTCTGATCATGGTGAATGTTAAAGATGTTATTATTAATACCTCCTCCTCTGATGAATCTGGTAACACCAGTGAGGCAAGTAAATTAATTTATGGGGATGAGCTCTATTTGCATCCTAATGATTCTAGCATAACAAACTTCATTAACATAAAATTAAAAGGAACATAAAATTATAATGTATGGAGTTATGCTATGACTCTTGCTCTTCAAACAAAAAAGAAAATTGGTTTCATAGATAGTACATGTAAAAAACCAACAAACAAATATCTTGCAAATCAATGAGACTTATGCAACTTTGTAGTCCTTTCTTGGATTCTTAGATCCATCTTTCAAGATCTCTATCTTGGTCAATGCTTCTCTACTAGTCCATACGATGTTTGGACTAAACTAAAGGAAACATATGATAAAGTTAATGGGTCTGAGACCTTCAATCTACACCATCAAATTAATTCTTTAAAACAAAATGGGACTCAAGTATCTGATTACTATCACACCCTTAATGGTCTGTGGAGACAATTTGATGCTATCACTAAACTTCCTGCATGCTCCTATGCTGTACAAAAGGCTTTTAAAACATATAATGATCTAATAAAATTAATGTAATTCCTCATGGGATTGGATGATGTTTATCAGCCTATCAGAAGTAGTCTACTTACTAGGGATTCTATCCTTGATGTGAAGACTGCTTTCTCTATTATCTCGAGGGAAGAATCTCACAGAGGCTCCTCCTCATCCTTCGAAAACAAGGCTCAGGCCTCTGTCTTCGCTGCAAAAGTTCATAATAACAATAACTTCAAAAAGAACTCAAGTGCAAAAAATCCTAATCTAGTATGAACTAACCCTAACCGTGGTCTCACAGGTCATACCAAAGAAAAATGCTACAAAATTGTTGGCTATCCTGAACATATAAAAAGAAGTGGGCTAATAATGGGAACAATAACAATCAAAAAAGTTTTTCCTCCAATAATAGCTCCACTAGCATCACAGAAGTTCCTACCTCTGCCGCTCCATCATCTCTTATCACTGATCAAATTCAACAGCTGATCAACATGCTGAATTCCAAACCTCAAAGCAATATTCGTGAAAATATGGCAGGTACTTTGTACTGCTCTAATTCTAAAACCTTTTTTAAAGTCTATAAGACTGATAAAGGTTGGATCATTGACTCCGGAGCCAACCAACACATGATGACTTCTTTGGATAGGCTTGAAAATGTTGTTGATATATCTGATCTTAATCTTCAGATCGATCACCCTAATGGAACAACTGCTTTTATAAAAAAAGTTGGAAACCTAAAATTAAGTGAAAAAATCACTCTTTATGATGTGTTGTATGCTCTAAAGTACACGGTCAACCTCTTATCGGTCCATAAATTGGCTAGAGATAGCAAGTTATTTATTGGATTTGATGAATTTAAATGTTACGTTCAAGATTTACACCCGAAGAAAACTCTTGGGACTAGTAGTTAACATGGAGGTTTGTACTTTCTTGATTTTATTGACAAACATGAAACCTTCATAAAATGCAACAACATGATTTGCTACTCAAACACTTTATGGCACAATAAACTTGGACATCCATCTGACCAAGTCTTAAAAGCCTTAAAAGATAGGATTGACATTAGAGGTAATGGCGACTCTACTCCTTGTGACATTTGTCATGAAGCCAAACAGACTAAAGAACCATTTCCCATTAGTGATCACAAAACCACTTGCTTAGGAGACATTGTTCATCTTGATGTTTGGGGACCTTATAGAGTCACAAGTAGAGAAGGTTACAAATACTTCTTAACTGTTGTGGATGATTATTCCAGAGCAGTATGGTTATATCTTTTAAAAGGCAAAGATGAAGTCACATCAAATGTCGTTGAGTTCTTTAATTACTTAAAAAATTAGTTCAACAAAACCGTTAAAATTTTTAGAAGTGATAATGGAACGTAGTTTACAAATAATAACATGAACTCCTTTTTTAAACAACATGGAATTATTCACCAGACCTCGTGTGCTTACACCCCTCAACAAAATGGGGTTGCTAAAAGAAAACATAGACACCTTCTTAATGTTGCTCGTTCTCTTCTGTTTTAGGGGGGATTCCTCTTTACTTATGGAGAGAATGTGTGCTCACTGCCACATACCTTATCAATAGACTTCCTTCCTCTGTGTTAAAAGGTTTGTGTTCGTATGAGTTAGTGTTTGGAAAAAAACCAAATATTGACCATCTGAGATCCTTTGGTTATCTCTGCTTTGCAACTGTTTTAAACAATCATGATAAGTTTTCAAAAAGATCCAAAAAATGTGTCTTTAGAGGATATTCAAATCAAAAGAGGGTATAAAATGTATAGTTTATAAAATAAAAACATGTTCTTCTCAAGAGATGTCAAATTTTATGAAAATATCTTTCCTTTGAATATGAAAAAACAAATCGATGCTACTCCAACTACCTCATCTGACATCTCTCAAATCAACACTTTAACTTTAAATTTCTTTGAATACCCCTTATTTTCCTATCAAAAAAAACAGACTGATTTCATGGTGACAATGAAAACTCTTTTGCTTTTGTAGGCAAAAGCGAGGATGCTAGTGTAGTGATTCCACTTCACTTGGGGACTTCAATGGTGCAACCGATAAATAGTTAGTAACCTCACCCTATGATGACATCATAGTGGCGCAATCTTCCACTTCTGAGGAAAACCACAATGTCACTAACGTAAATAGTGATCAACTAAATCTTAAAAAGTCTTCAAGGACTTCCAAACCGCCTACAAAACTTTCACACTTTGTTATTGATGATAAAGTCAAGTATGACATAAACAAACATGTCAATTACTCCAACTAAAATGAAGAAAAATATTATTTTTCAACCAACTTAAAGAAACACATCGAGCCTAGAAACTTTCAAGAGGCTTGCACCAACAAAGATTGGGTTGCGACCATGAACAAAGAAATAGAGGCTCTTCACAGAAATGAAACATGGGACATTACCGAATTACCTCTTGGCAGAAAACCCATTGGGTGAAAATGGATATACAAAACCAAATATAAATCAACCAGAGAGATTGAGAGATTTAAAGCCAGATTGGTTGCCAAAGGATACAACCAAAGGGAAGGCATAGACTATGATGAGACATTCTCTCCCATTGTCAAAATCATTACCAGTAAGATGCCTCATAAGCCTTGCTATTAAAAAAGGATGGAAGCTTTTTTAGCTTAATGTTAATAACGCCTTTTTCTATGACACCTTGACTGAGGAAGTCTACATGAATCTCCCACCTGGGTACTTCTAGGTTAATGACAAAAGGGCTTGCAAGCTAAACAAATCCTTATATGGGCTTAAGCTAGCCCCAAGACAATGGAATACAAAGCTTTACAACACCATGCTTGAACACGGATTCAAACAAAGCAAATGCGACTACTCTTTGTTTATCAAATATGAGAAAACATCTTCCTTGATTTACTCGTTTATGTGGATGACATAGTGGTTATCGGAAATGATGAAAATGAAATTAACAAAGTCAAACAATTCCTTAAAAACAAATTTATGATAAAGGATGTAGGAGAACTTAAATATTTTTTGGGAATTAAAGTTTTAAACAACACCGAGGGAATTTGTATGACCCAAAGAAAATACGTACCCTCGCATAAGAAATATATATCTTGAATATTGTTAATACTGAATTTGGTTATCCTTGCCTGCAAATCCTTACAAAACTCCTCATCGATTACCAAAGTTTCATCTGGTCATTGACTCCAACCTATGAGCAAAAAGGACAAACCTATAAAAAATATCACAGAATACCAAAAGCTTCTTGGAAAATTAATCTATTTAACTCACACCAGACTAGACATCTCCTATGCTGTCCATTCCTTAAGTCAGTTCATGCACTCACCCTTGAATTATCACTTAAAGCTTGCTTTCAGAATTCTCAAATATCAAAAGAACTCTCCTGGAAAAGGAATTTTTATTTCAAAAAATCAAAGTCTCACCCTTATAGGATACTCTAATTTTGATTAGGAAAAATGCAGAGCCACTAGGAGATCTGTCACTGGCTTTATTGTGTTTATGAGCAACTCTGCCATTACTTGGAAAAGCAAAAAGCAATCTGTAGTATCTAGATCCTCAACTGAGGCTGAATACAGAGCATTGGCCTTTGTTACATGTGAAGTTATGTGGTTGCTAAATCTGTTTAAAGATTTGGAAATTAAAACTAACATTCCTGTGTCATTATTTTATGATAACAAAGTTGCTATTCAAATAGCTTCTAACCCTGTTTTCCATGAAAGGACCAAACATATTGAAATTGATCTCCACTTTATCAGGAAAAAAATAGTGAGTGGTTTAATCAAACCACTCAAAATTAAGTATGCAAACCAACTTGTGAACATCTTTACAAAAGGCCTTCCTGAAGACCAACATGACAGACTTTTAAAAGGACTAAACATGTTAGACTTATTTAACACTTAATTTGTAAAGAGAGGGGGGGGGTGTATTAGATTATGTATCCAAATGTAAGTGTTAAACCCATTTATTCATTCTCAGTGTCTCATTGCGTGATTAGCACTATTGCAGGTCTCCTTTTCTGGTTGAGTGCTTAATAAAAGTCGAAGGGTGCATATCTATCAAAATCCAATCTTGAAGGGCTAAAGTTGTAACTTGGCATAACCCTAATGGTTATATAACCCCTTGTATTTGTCTTGTCCAGTACACAAGAAAACATAACAGAGATATTCATCTCTTATCATCTCTCTCTCAAACACACGAACCAAATAAAGTGTTCTATATCATTTGTATTTCTCTTTTCCTGTGATTGTCACTTTGATAATCATTGTGTAAAATGTTTGGTTATAATCAAATCTTTCGGTTACGAATTACTTGTATACTCTTAATCTTTTGGATTGGGTTGAATCTGGTTAAGATTTATTGTTTCATCTATGATATTCATTAATATCCAAATCCAAATCAAATTTGCATAAGACGCATTCATATGCCCCCCCCTCCCCCCTCAATTTTTTTTTAAAATCAAATCAAATATGATCAAGTGCATAATAAAACATAAAAAAAATAGGAACGTCGTGGACTGATCACACCCCACAGATAGTGTCACGCCATTAATGCTTCAATGATGCGGTCATGATACCTCCATGGCTAGTTAATAGCTCGGGCACTAGAACACATAAAAAAGGTTCATATAACATGTCGAAACAAATGTAATATGTCGACAGAAGGTGATGGCTAAATAAAAAAATAAATTCATATTATGACAGTATTAAATAAAACATATGTCAAACAAATTTAAGAGGATTCTAATAAAGTTATAACTAAAGAATTAGACTATGAATGTTAGTTGTTTTTACTCCAACAATTTTTCAAAGTTGATATACTAAGTTTTAGAGAAATTACAAGTTTTTCTCTCTAAACTAAGAAAATGTACATATATAGCGGCGTTCCCAGTTAATTTCTTCCTTTATGTTTTCGAGCTATTATTAGGATGAAAGAAAAAGTAAAAAGAAGAGAAAATAAAAGTAGAGAAGAAAAATCATTTTAAAAATAAAAAGAAGATTTTATTGTCAAAAAGCTTTATATGTTCCTTTCTCTTGTTAAATAGTTTTAAGAACACAAATAAATTTTAGTTTTTTCATTATCTTTTTTTTTAAAATAAATCTTGAGAACGTAGCATTCAAGTTAGGCCGATGAAACAAACCATGGCCTAATAGATAGTGGTACGCAATGGCAACCACAACAAAATATAAAAAGGACCTCCTTATCTTTGTTGAATTGTGACTTTGCAACCACGCCCTAACAAATTTTCTATCCACATAAAAACATTAAGAAATAAATAGTATGTTAATAGACAAACGAAAACTTTGGATCACTTTCTACAACTCTCGTCAACCATTCGGATACGTTGTGCAATATGCAATAGAATTCTTTTAGTACTTTGTCACATTTGCGAAAAACCCTCTATAAAAAAGCATTTCAAACGCATTTTGACTCCCATCAACACACATAGACTTCTAAAAGAACATTCTTTACACCTTTTTATGCACTATGGCTTCAGATACTCTAGACTCAAGTTGTCTCCCTTTACAAGAAAAAATAGTCCATAACAACAAGACGGCTCGAGCCATAGAGGTCTTGATTCTTGCTCTTTTCGTCTCCTTACTTGTTTATCGATTCATTTCTTTCAAAGACCAAGACCACTACTTACCATGGCTCGTTGCACTGTTGTGTGAGTCGTGGTTTACTTTCATATGGGTTCTTGAGGTGTCTACAAAATGGAATCAATGCAGT
>BQNB010075791.1:0-19370 GCA_026074375.1 Tanacetum coccineum | reverse complement strand
AAAACGTACAACGGTCGCGCGGTCAAACTTTGACACGCACATCGACTAAAAATAATAATTTCTCAAATCCGTTCGTAATAAAATACGAAAATAATTATTCACGACAACAACAAAAAATTTAAATGTCGACGTTCAATCTTATGAACTTATAAAATAATAATTATGACGTTGAATCCGCGACCGTCATACGCGTCGTAAAAACTCGGGTTGTTACATTTCACCCACCTTAAAGGGAGCGCCGTCCTCGTGCTCGGCTCCACTTACTGGTCCTAACTCGCGGTGAGGCGGTCGCTTCGTCATCGAACGGACTCACATGTTCGCACGAAACAAATACGCAATATTATACTCACTTCGACTATTCCGGATGGAAAGTCAACAAAACAAATGGTAATTCATATCAATGAAATCAAAATTTAATTACAATCTCTCTTTATCATAAGAGACAAAATACGCCACGGAACGTATCCGAGAAAACATAAATCACGTCGTTTTTAAACGAAAGACTTTAAACGAAAGATCAACCCAAATCTTAATTTGGTGATTATTCCAACAAAACAAAGCGCACATCGCTACACAAAACCGAAACATACGTCGCTAACCAAAACCCAAGCGTACGTCATCGTCCAAAGCCAAAATACATCATCATCTAAAACCAAAATACTCATCAATATCCAAAACCAAGATACACGTCAATATCCAAAACCAAAATACACATTGCTAACCAAAACCAAAACATATGTGTCGCCCTCCCGGTCTCATTTAATAATGCACCACCGGTTGCGAAAATATTCTGGAGTACATATGACCCATCAAACGCATTATAGCACTATTACATATAACCACATAATCATATAAGCATATATTCGCATATTCGTCATTTTACAATGACTTTATATTCCGGCCTAGCTTTACTTAGGCACTTTACCAAACTTGCTCATTATTCACCTTAGCAACCAATCATGCTCGCTTATTATAAAGCCTTAGCAAAATAATCGGGCTTGCTTATAATGAAGCCTCAATAATACCACAATGCTTGCTTACGATGAAGACTCAGCAATATAGCTATTCTCGCTCACATCGGTACATACCCATCCAATTCAAATTTCTCATTATACCGAGCTTGCTCGATAACCTAGCTCTTTGACAATGACCTCAACTTAATTACGGTCGACTCCTAACCAATCATAGTCATGCTTGTGGTTTATCTCGCCACGAATGACTATAGACTTTCGGGATACCAATCCATGTTCACAGAAGACCTTGCGTACCCGTCTAATTGAACTTTCATTTATTTCCGGGAAATATACCCATTCACTCACATCCTAAGTCACATCATGGGCTACACAAAAGTGCTATAAGCGCTTATTAACATTCAAAGCACATAGCACGTAAAGCACATTTCTTACATAATTTCGCGGTGATAATCCCGCAAGAATACACATACAAGATCAAAACAATCGAAAGCAATCGAGAAAAATAATTGAGCATCATGGACTTATTGCTCGTTGATGAAAAAATTCAAAATTCCAACGTTTCCATGCGGTGACTAGCACAATCGGCTCGGTCCTGACACATCGCATTACATCATAGATGAATCGAATCATTAAGTCGAGAAAATCACTCACATTCCTAATTCAATACCACTCGTCTTAAGGCGTTGGCTACTTTGGTCGTTCCTCCAGATTGGGGACGGATGTCACCATTTTTCTAGAGTCTCCAATCAATTCGCCCCTCTTTACGCACTCAAGTCGTCACGTCACGGAGTAAGGATCACTACACCTAACCGTAGGTCAGGGATCTTTTAGTGCCTTATTCTAATCCTTGACGATTAAGGTACATTTGCACACTATATCACCACCACTTTCCATAACGGGGAAGAAGTTTTCTTCACGGTCTTCGGTTGACACAACACTAGCAACGCACATTTGATGTAGGAGAAGTCTTCTCTATTCCTCACTTCCAACCTCCTTCACTTCAGAAACCTTATAACCTCAAGAAGATCCATTCCCAGTGTCGGTATCCGGTTTCTTGGTACTTCACCATCCAAATTATCCCATCAATTATCTCATGATTTTCAGGTATGTCTATGCGTCCACGTATAATGGCACTCTATACCTTTACTAATCCTCGAGAAATTGTTGTTACACGACATGCGACATCCAATCCGGTCACACTTCAAGTCTTACTATAACATGCATCCGTCCACAACCAATTTCCACTTCCGACTACCGGTCTATATCACGAGGACCTAGACCTTATTACTTTTTCCAGACACACTCATTCCAGACAAACATCATCGGTATTTTCTCTCCAGAATGACTCGGTCATAACGACTAACATGAGACTCTCTCCATGTAGTCAATTCAAAACCAGATTACTTGCATGGGAATCCATCGTAGGGGTAAAAATACTTTTCTCTTTCGATAAATCCAACTCGAACAATTTTCCAAAACTCGACATTTTAAATGGTAACGATTATTCCGACATAGCGTGGTTCTTCCTAAATTATGCATAGTTGATCAAGTTATGCATAATTGAGGACCAAACGACGTCATGTCCATCCTCGTCGAACGTTCCTTTTTCATACGCTACACGCGGAAGTTATTTTCTCGGTAGCTAAAAAAATTAAAATAAAAGTACAAATATGATTGTTTCAAAAGAAAGAAAAGAAGATAGCATCATTCCATCCTCCATTCCCATTATTTATTTATTTATTTATATTTTTTTGAAGGAAAATTTGGTTGACACCACAGGGTCAGTTTATGAAATTTGAAAACACGTTTACTATTGTTTACACAAACAGTTTATACAACAAAATCAGTACAATTCGCGCAACGACATTCGTTCAACACACGAATTCGTTATTGCGATCCACAGTTTTAAAATCATCAATTTACAAGACATCTTTTTATATAGTTCGGTCAACGTTCACAGCAAGTATCAACTATACCCACTCATGGACTATGCAAACAAGTAACATACACATGTGAAAGATTCGCCAATTGAAGTCACCCAACACTTGAGGTCAAATCAATCTCTCAATGAGTCAAATGTCTTAAGGTAACTACGACCTCCGAGCACCACTTAAGTGAACAACATTTACATTAACTCACCTAGAGTTCTAAATCCAAACAATCGCTAAAGAGTGCACAATCACTACACCGATGATGAGATAAAACTTTAAGGCAATAACGACCTCAGACCAATAAGCCTTTAGCTTCTTGAAACCTTCCTAATTACTAATCCGTGGATGATAATGGTATGAGGTTTTCCCCTACGGAATTCATTCCGAATCTAATTTCCAGAAACGTAGGGCCTACAACCCTGAAAGTTTCAGAATCTAGGTGAAATTACCATTTTACCCCTATTTATCAAAGTTGCCATTTTCTAGAATTTTATCGCTCCAGTAAAACAAGTTTATCTCCTAATTCATGCTTCCGAAAAGGCTGAAACGACCGCTCAAATCTAAGTTTGTTCAATATCTAGAACTTACAGTATTACATATTTAGGTGTTGCTATGTAAATTTTTTTCTTTTTTTTAACTTAATACACATTCAAATTCTGGTCTAAATTTTCGACTAGTTTTTGCCATTTTTGCAATAACTCATTCGTCGGGCATCGATATGACTCCATCTGAATTCTTACTTGTACCTAAGGTGTTTCTCTACATCCTAGTATAGTTACCTAGGTCTTCATAGACCAAAAATATGTTGGAATATACCCAACAAGCTGCTGATCAAAATTAGTCCCCAAGAACTTGTGATTGATTTTATAACTTACGGGAACGAGCGTAATTTGAAATATATTGATGCTATTGATGTGAGGTCAGAGGTAGGTGATAGATATATGAGTCCTCTATAGGTACCATAATTCCCTTTTTAAAAGTTAATACAAAAATATAGGGCTATACTCACTTTCCCAACAGCATACCAAATTTGACTAGTTTTAGTAAAACGACGATATCTCACTCATCCGGAGGAGATACGACCCTATCTAAAGAACCACATACACTTAAGACATATGCCCACATCCATATTGGATTTCCCAGGTGCCTTATGACCAAAAGTAATTCGTAATAAATCCTACAACCTACTGGTTACAACTTCCATAAAAATCTATTTCAAAGTCCAACCAAACACCATTTAAATTCCTCCAAACCCTTAATACGTTAGCCATACCTAATGATTGACAACTCTTTGACACATCGACTCATGGGTTTCCAGACCCAAACATTTCAAGACTCACTAAGTATAGGTCGATACAAGAGATCAAAACGCAAACACTACCAACTTTTATGCGAAAAGCTCCAAAGATAGACGTTTCCAAAAGACGAATTAAGCCGGGAATATAGTTAATAACCATTTTCCAAAAACAATGAAAAGGTTATGAGATGACATATAAAAGTCGCTCTTCCTTTCAACAGAAATCTCAAACGATTAAATTACGGAAAACAACATATGCGATTAAAATCAATAAGAAGAGCATTCAAAATTCAAAAACTAATTAGTAAATTTACAAGTGGGATCGGAAAACAAGTCGAGTCCCGACATCAAAGATACACAAAGTAAAGTCGCGAAAAGTCTCGGGCTAATCATATAACAGCGGATGTTTTCATTATATATATCAAAAATAGATTTTATCATATAGCATCAAAAGCTCTTAAAAATAAACTCTTCGCATGTTGTGAATTTAAAAAAACATATCATATAGCCGTACCACCATATGGCAGTGGCGCTTTACTTACATTATATATATTATTTATCATATATTATTATATGATATATATATATATTTATTTATATATATATATTATTTATATAGTATATAATATATACGCCAAAATTATATAATACTTATATCAAGTGTTACCCACTTGTCACGCACATAGATTGCAATTAAAGGCATCACATAAGGCATTTAAGGATCAGGAACGACACGCGCACGGATATCGGATAACGGTGAACGACTCGTGAAATTTTTCCAAAAACAGTTGTAGTCTAAGTTTTGAAAACGACTTAGTTCGCTACAACCTGGCTCTGATACCACTCTGTAACACCCCCAAAATACGATACGTAGCGGAATACAACATTTGGGGTGCTACTTCATAATATATGCACACGAGTCCTAGTAAACGTTCAAATTGTATGTTTTTATAAAATATTTTTTTTTTTATTTATATGAGGAAAATCAGAGTTACATTGGTCCCAAATAACTTTAAAGATTTCTTTTCTAGTTAGTCACATCACGACTTTCTTACAAACCCCATTTTTATAAAATGTATAAATTTTCACCGAGACACAATCCCTAATATCCGTGTTCCGTCCCATCCAAGCCATCAACATATTTAAACCTGTGATACTGCTTTAAATACGTCAACAATACGTTTAAGTCGAATTCATAGAGTTTACTAAATAATAGTCAGAAACGCAATTATTCGGTTCCACAAAAAAATTATAAAATCGGCTTGCAAGGCATGTTTTATTATGATTTTAACTAACATGAGCCCGGTAACGAACTTTAACACATTTATCATTTAGGATAAAATACTGACCGGGAAGTATGCCACTACCCCTAGTCTCAATACAAAATGTCCGCTACAGGGTGTTCACCATCGGATTCAGACCCCGGTCAGGGTTGTCAAACCCAATAGATCTATTTAATGCATTCATCGTTTACCTCCTCGGTAATTAACGGTCACACAGTAAAAGGCATATACTCATAGCAATGAAATCATATCACGTATCAAAACACATCGCGTTCAATTTTCAACATGTATCCCCCTCGCGGGTTTTAAAACATTTAATACAGTTCAAAAGCGAGGCTATGAACTCACCTCGACCAAAGACGACGATCGAACAACCGAGTCTACATGCAACTAAGGAAATGAACTTCCCCTCGGATCACGACCTATAAATTACGTCGCTCGATTACAACATACTTAAAGTACGATCAATGATGCGTACATAGTAACGACAAAATCATATATACTATATATATATATATATATATATATATATATATATATATATATATATATATGTGTAATGAGAAATCCACTTGCGCGTCTTAGATCCTAAAACCTCACAATATTAGGTTACAATCGTTCGTTTATTTATAAGCTACGTCACTTCATAAAAAACTTTCTATTTTTCGGAAACTTTCTATTTTTGAAAAGTCCCTCCATTTGGTCACGTTACTCTATAAAATATTTTATCTTTTATCCATATCCATTTTATGAACGTCCTGCCATTCATATGACACCCCCGGCGATATTCTCCTTATATACTTGTATGTATAAGTATACTATATTTCAAAAGTTTCCATTTTTAGCATTATCCATTTCATAAAATTTGTTAAGTCTAAAATGTTATACTTGTAATAATAATAATGTTTATTATTTTTATAAACATCCAACAAGTCTCTTATCAACCTGTTGACTTTCAAAAGTCAACGTTGGACTTTATTTGACTTTGACTATTTATATATATATTTCCCTAAATCTGACCCGTTCAAAACGACCCGCTAAATCACATTTTCACGACTCGGACTCTAAAGAGATTTTATGCAAAACGACGTTATGGACAACTTTTTAGTTTTAGCTGAGACCTGAAACTCGAAGGAAAATGACGAAAATGAGCATGCAAGATTCTGTTGGAACTATTACATTTTTAATATATTGCAGAAATTTGACTTTTAGTTTTGACCCGTTATCATGCGATTTTAAAACAAAAAAACAAACAATCCTCGCGGAAAAGTAAAACGACATTCTGAACAACTTTCGTGTTTTGCCGGAAGGCTAAGACGGACTCGAAAGTGTTCAAAATGGCCATTTAAAAATCTGGACAGATTCCAAAAATAGCCAATAGCTGTTTGGAATTATTTAAGTTTTCAAATCTGTTTTCGCCGTAACTTCTTCGTTTTTAAGAGTTACGAGACCCACTTTATACCGAAACGATCGTAAAAATACCCTCTATCGTATTTTCTAAACCAAAATTAGATTTTACAAAATCTCGAACCTCGTTTTCCGCGCTAAAGTTTCTGCTCAGTCTTGCGTTTTACAAAATGCGCCAAAATCTATTTTTGACCCAAAAATCACCTCGCAACATGTCTAAACTAGCCCATACACGATATTCATATCGTTCAATCATTCAATATCACAACTAATCTAGCGCAAGATCCTCGGATTTCATCACATGCAATATATCAAAAACGAATCAAATCGCGAAAATGATTATATTACTAGTAATAAGAATACTTACAATGCTATATTAAGCAAGATTGAACAAGAAAAGTTTCCGTCTCGTCCTCTTTGTTCCTAGCCGTGACTTCGGACCAGACCAAAACCAAAAACCGAAAATTTTTCCAATTTACCAAGCTTCCAAAAACGATTATCTACCCACGATAAACCCGCTTACCAACCGAAAACACTTGAATCAAACCCGAACTCCAACTAGAAAAATACCCATTGCATGTTATATATTTTTGGTGGAAAACATAGGAAATGACGAGGGGATTAAGAAAATATAACTTGATCATTTTGCATGTCATTTTTCGGCGGCCGACAGCGGCGGTTGTGGTTTCCGGTGGTGGTTCACCGGCGGTGAGGCAAGAGAGGGAGAGAAATAAATATAGTGTGTGTGTGTTTATGAAATAAATGGAAGTAAAATGCCTTTATATACTTCCATACTTTGAGCTTTTGGCAAAAATAGTCCTCCCCTCTTTTCTTGTTTTGATTTTTGACACATAAGCTTTTACCTTAACATATAACCGGTCACCATGGCTCGGGATTATACTTTCGTGACTAAGTTCATTTCCGTCACACTTAATTTGGTTTAAAATATTTAATAAAAAAAGAAAATGTTAACTCACGTCAAAATAAAGTTTTGACTCGGTCTTGGCTAGAACGCGAAAAAAAATGTCAGAGTCCAAAGAAATATGAATTTCGAAAAATATAAAATCAACGGGGCGCGTCATAAATTTTTATGAGGCCCAAAACCTTCAACGGTCGCGCGGTCAAACTTTGACTCGCACATCGACTAAAAATATAATTTCTCAAATCCGTTCGTAATAAAATACGAAAATAATTATTCACGAAAAAAAAATTAAATGTTGACGTTCAATCTTTTGAACTTATAAAATAATAATTATGACGTCGAATCCGCGACCGTCACGCGTCGTAAAAACTCGGGTTGTTACAGGGACCATTGTTTAAACTTATTTATTTAAATTTTTTATTTTTTTTTTTATTTTTTTTTTATTTTTTTTTATATTTTTATTTTTTTTGTTTATTTTTTTTTTTTTTTTTTTTTTTTTTTTTTTTTTTTTTTGTTTTTTTTGGGGAAACAATGAGGATATCTTTTAAACGACTCATGTATAGCTCATTCCCTATTATCTTGTGCTTATGTATTATGAAGTAACGTCCCCGGTTACCTTTTCGCTGCCACATATTTTAGGGGTGTTACAAAAAGGACTGCTTGGCCTTTCCAGGTGATGCATGCTCATCTCAACAAAAACTGTTAGTCGTGGAAACCCTTTTAAAGACACACCAAACTAGGTGGGAATTTCCAGTGATGCCGAGAATCCCGTGGAAGCACCTGAACGGTGAGGCTGCAAAGGCTTATAGGGTGAGAGTCGCAGAGCAAATTACTGCATAAGTGGAGGACATAACAAAAAGCGACGCGAATCAAATGTGGAACACCTTTGCTCGCATCATCTGAGATGAGGAAAAGAATCCATAGGTGTAGTTGTAGGGATAACGAGAACCCATACAACACGCTAGAAATCACGATGGCTTAATAAGAAGATGAAAGCCAAACTCGGGGTGAAACATGCTAGGTTCAAAGAGATTTTTTGGGTAGGGGGCCATCAAGAGGAAAGGATTTGGGCAGAGGAAAGGTATAAATAAGGTGAATGAGAGGCCAAAAAGGTAGTTGCGTAAGCGAAGAAAAAGCATATGAAGAACTCTAGACTTCAAAGAGGGAGCGAACGATATCTACAGGATTTGTAAAGCCCAAGAGAGAAGAAGAAAGGATTTAGGAGTCATTCGATACATCAAATTTGAAGGAGGTCGAAGCATTGCAAACAAAGAAGAAATTAGGAAAATATAGGGATAATACTTATGTTATATTTTTAACTAGAGAAGGACCGAAGGATACGAGGAAGTAGAGAACTCTGGCATAAATCTACAATTCGACTGCCACTACTCAAAGATCAGTCAGGGGAAAGTAAGGACGGCTTTACAGAAGATAGGGAGAAACAAATTCGTTGGCACAAATCAAATCCCAATCGAAGCTTTAAGGTGTGATGACATCAAATAACATCGTATTATTAGCATTATTTACCCCGTATTTATTATCTCATTTGATATAATTATTGCATGAATTGGTACTTAATTGTTTATATTTGTTATTTGTAGTAATTATCGAGCATTAGGCAAAATATGGAGAAAATGACGTGTTTTGAAGCATAAACGAAGAGTTTGAGAAAGTCGACTGATGCTGACATCAATTCGCCGTATCTAAAGACTTTGAAGAACTCAAGACCATTGCCTGACATTAAAGAATACGTCGTATCCACATTAGCAGATACGTCATATATGATACTTTGGTCAACTATCAAGAGAAACACATTCTCAGCCAATACTCCGTATCCAAAACCTCAATACTCCGTATTGGTCACTACTTCGTATCCGAAGACCCAATGCTCCGTACTAGTCAATACTTCGTATTCGAAGAACCAATACTCCGTATAAGTCAATACTCCGTATAAGTTAATACTCCGTATCTAAAGAACCAATACTCTGTATTGGTCAATACACCGTATCCAAAAATCGGATATGGTGTATTGAAACCAGCTCAAGAAAATTATGGAATATTTTATTCGTGGAGCCTACGCCAAGTTAACCCGATACGCCGTATTGAATTACAATACTTCATATCGATCAATTTTCAGAGTCTATAAATACCAAACCCTAAATACGATTTAGGGTATGCTTTTTACCACCAAGTCTGATTTTCAGAAGATTATAGTCTATAAATACCAAACCCTAAATACGATTTGGTATGCTTATACACCAAGTTCGATTTTCAGAAGATCTACGAAGCCATCTATAAAGTGGTCTAATCGATGGGAAAACTCTTGTAATCTCTACACTTATATATGTGTTCGGATAGCATTATGTTTATCGTTATTCTATGATTTCGTGTATTGTTACAATGACCTAATCGGCTGTACCTTTAGGTATTAGCACGTTTATGATAATATAATGTTTGGTTTGTTTTATAATGATTGTTCTTATTCGTTGGCATGATTGATTATGTTTCTCAGGATTCATACCGTTTATGTGCTTAATTTTATGTGTTTTACCTATCATTCAACTGGGTATAGTCCTACATATTTAATGCCCTGCAACTTCGGTGTTGTTTGGGCGTAGACTAAGAGTCCGGGATAGAAACATATAATGCTTATTCATATTGCTAGAATAATAGGATCACCAATAGAAAGCCTTGTTTTGATCTATGGTTAAGTGGATAGGTAGGCTAAGCCGGTGGCTTAGGATTACACATAATGTCCTATTTCCATAGGAGTTTAAGTGGGCTTGGATATAGTATATGAATTTCCATTAAGCAGTAAGTTGGTAAAGCCCCTATGAGATATGATTCATTATAACCACCAATATAGTTTCCTAGATAGATTATAATCAACGGTGTGAGCTTTATGCGGGTTTAGGTTAATTGTGACAGGATTAACTAACGACAAACCTCGAGTCTAGGGAGAAGATCCACCTAACTTTGGAATGATATACCACCAACCAATTAATACAATTATTGCATGAATAGACAATCAAGGCATATTATTAGATTAAACTGGATAATACGTTTTCCTAAGATTTGACCTCTTCCCTATCTTTTGTTAATCACTTGTGTGCGTTATTTGTCATCACCTAGATAGTTAAAACTAAACTCGTGCCAGTCTCTCAGGCTGAAAACCCACCTCTTTGCATTAGTTTAGATTTAATTAAAATAATTAGGATAGATTAGTACTAAACCTAGATAAATAAAATACCAGTAGAATTAAGAGTTAACTTCCACTCTCAGTGTTCGACACCCTACTTACCAATGAAACTTCATCTGATGGGGTCCACTGCCCGTTAGTGTTGTTTTAGGTTAAGTCGACAAAATATAAATAGTAAAACTTGAATAACTAAAATAACAACCTACACGACGACACATCAAGTTTTTGGCGCCGTTGCCAAGGAGTGCGATTGTTTAATTTCTTGTTTTTATTGGTATTTTTAGTATAAATTTAGTTTTTTTTTCTACTCACTGCTGTTATTTATTAAATACGGCGTATCCATTTTCTTTGAATACAATGTATTCAACATCAAACATCGATACAGCGTATCCAGTTTACTAAATACGACATATCGACTGTCTGATACAGCAACAGTTTTAGTTAGCTTTCTGGTTTAGTTTTCTATAATAGTTTTACTTCGAGTTATGTCTTTTATTTCAGGTACCATTTTCAGGGAGCCTCCTTACCCGTTCGATTACCCTACGAGGAGGTTAACTATGGAAGAAATATTAGATAAATTCATTGATGAAGGAAAACGTGAACATGAGGAGATGGAAATATTTATTAAAGAGTTTAGAACCACCAACGAGCTTTTGTTAAAAGAACAAGCACATGATTGACGTGAGCTGAGTCGAGGTAAACGGTTATTGTTCACAAGGTTCATGAGTAATGTTTTGATTCCAAAAAAACGAAGTCAAAGGGAGTGAACATAAACTTAGGGAGGAAGGATGAACGGTTCTGAAAGGCCACCGTAGTAAAGAAATTAATGAAACTAGAATCAACAAGAACGAACCTCTCAGATTTAAACAGGATGTGCAGGAAAAGCCGCATGATGATGGTGTGAAAAATAAATCTTCAAGTATTCGTGAAAGGACTACTCAACCATTGGTAAAACCACAACAATCATCTATTCCTTTCCTAAGCCGGGTGAGAAAAGAAAAAGAAGAAGCACTGCAACGAAATTTTTTAGAGAATCTAAAACAACTCGATATTAATATTTCATTTATCTAAGCCCTAGTGCAAATACCAAAATACGCTAAATATCTAAAGAGTTTACTGACGAATAAATCTAGACTTGAAGAAGCTTGTACGGAGACAATGAACGAAAGGTGCTCAGCAGTCTTGCTCACCAAAACTGCCATTAAAAGAAAAAGACCCTAGGAATTTCACTATCCCTTGTCAAGTATTGGAGAAACATAAGGAAGTAGAAGACTTGGCGGCATATCACTTATCTAGGTTAGAGAATCCACACATGGAGGTGTTAACTGAGAGGGAAATTACTGATAAATTCCTGATGAGCATTTAATGGTGCTAAAATCCAAGTTTAATAACGATGAACCATGGTATGCGGATTTCGTTAATTATATTGTTGGAAAGGTTGTTCCCCTAAATTGGACCTTTGAAAAAAGAAATACTTTTTTTTCGCAAGTCAAGACTTACTTCTGGGAGGAACCTTATGCATTTAAACTATGCGAGGATAATATAATGAGAAGATGTGTGGCTGGAAGTTAAACCCTCAAAATTCTAGCACATTGTCATTCGGGACCTACTAGTGGTCATCATAGTGTTAATGTTACTACAAAGAAGGTTTACGAGTCCGGATTTTATTGGCCTAGTGTCTTTAAGGATGCTAATGAGTACGTAAGACGATGTGATGCATGCCAAAGATCAAGGAACATATCATTAAGTAACGAAATGCCTTAAAATAACATTCAGGTATGCGAAGTCTTTGGTGTTTGGGGATTAGATTTTATGGAAGTATTTCCCCAATCTAGAGGTAATAAATACATATTAGTAGCTGTAGATTACGTGTCCAAATGGGTAAAAACTTAAGCATTACCTACAAATGATATGCGTGTTGTGGTTAAGTTTTTAAGATAGTTATTCGCTAGGTTAGAGTTCCTAAAGCTTTTATTAGTGATAGAGGGACACATTTTTGTAATTCCTAGCTTGAAAAAGCTTTACAAAGATATGGTGTGACACAAATTATCCATGGCATATCACCCTTAATCTAATGGACAAACTGAAGTTACTAACATGCCTATTAAGCGTATTCAAGAGAGATCAATAGGGTACAATCCTAAAGATTGGTCAGAAAAACTTAACAATGGAATTGTGGCATTTAAAGACGGCCTTCAAAACACCTGAAGGGTTTATATAACACCTTTCAGACTAGTTTATGAGAAAGCATGCCATTTACCCGTAAAGATCGAGCATAAGGCACTTTAGGCATTAAAACAATGTAATATGGATCTAACGCTTGCTAGCGAAAGTCATCTTATGCAGCTTAATGAGTTAGCCGAATTGAGGGATGGTGCTTATGAGAATACTAGAATTTACAAAGAACGGATCAAGAAATGGAAGGATTCTAATCTTCTGGGGATTAAAGATTTAGGTAGGCGACAAGGTGCTACTTTATAATTCTCGTCTGAAGATGTACCCTGGAAAACTTAAGTCGAAATGGAGCGGTCCGAATATTATTAAAATGGTATATCCATATGGGGTTGTAGAAATCCTTGACAAGAACGGGTTTAAGTTCAAAAGTTAATGGACAACGATTGGAAGAAATAGTACGAAGGTAACATTGACAAAGAGGAGGATGAAAGTTATAGAGTTGAGATATGGTGTACGTGAGGTTTGATGAAGGGAGTTAACTTAAAGACTGCTCACAAAAACAAATAGTGCTTCCGGGAGATATACCCTGGCAAAGTTTTTATTTATTTTATCGAGTAATGTCTTCCCAGACACTCACTCGTGTTTCTGCTACATAACATACGACGTTTTATAATGTCTGGATGTTATCAATCTTTATTTCTGCATTTAAAACTTTATCATCAGATTTGTCTATACGGCGTATTTGGCAGACTGACTCGTATTGATACTTTTTACAGGTCTTTCTATACGGCGTATCCTAGTTTTTGGATATGGCGTATTGACTGCCTGTACAGATTATTTTTATTTTTTTACTAACCATAGGATACCCGAGATAGGATTTTGCATGTTTTTCCTATATTTTGCACAGGTGCTCGATCGAAAAGAAATCAACAAAGTTGATGAAGTATCGATTATCTAGAATCCTATGTGTGTTGTAGTCATGCTGGTATCCAGACGCAATTACAACACACATTCTTGCTCATAAACTCAAATTGGAGAATCTACCGAGCAAAACATCAGGGGAGTTTCTCATTCTAATTCTTTTAGTTTCCCGTTTTTTAATGTTTTTTTATACAACGAAGGACATTGTATAAATTTAATTAGGGGAAGGAATTAGAAACGTTTACTTGTCTTATTTTTCAACATTAAAATGCCTTTTAAATTATGCTCAAAATTTAAAAAATTCAAGCGCATACTTTTGGTGAATTACAAGTTACATAACGTGCACAATAACCCTTATTTAGATATTGTAGGATTACAGCCTTTCCGTTTCCAATTGATTTACCCATAAATTCACAAAACATTGAGTGTGGCAGTGATGTTTGTAGACTTAGAACTTGGCGTGGTATATCTATTCGAGACCACAATAATAAGTATTATGGATTTAGATGGAGTAACTTGTTTTAATTGGTAAATTTCTAGGATTACACCCAAAAAGCCTTTACATGTTATTTTATTAACTAACTACACTAGTTCGTTAACCCCCGTATAAACCCTTTGTTTACTCTCATTTTAAGATTAAGATACCCTTAGAAAAACATGTAGAGCCAATCCTTTAGGATAACACCAACTATTTGTTTTGTTACACCTTAGCCTACCTTGTTAGATTAAGTCCATTTATCAGTTGCTAGTTGCTTAAAGTGTAAAGTATATATTTCTTGTGTCTTATGTCATTTTCTATCTCTGGTATGGTTGAGAAATTTGCACATTGCAATGGGAATATAAAAAGTAGTCAAAACTCATGTATTTTTACTACCATCACAATTATTGGTACATTCGAAGAATAAAGAATCATGGAAGAAATTATCCGGAGTTATTATGATCGTGAAGATGGTGAAATTGCACCGAGATTCGTAGTATAGTATTGTAAAAATCGAAAATATTAGAAAAATCGCAAGAAAAAAGAGGAGAAAAGTTTAAAGATAGTCGGTTCGTTAAAGCTTAAACTGATGGGAATTTAAGGATAGGGAAAATTCGTTGGATGGATGGTTATAAATCATACAGATTTAAAGTTTTTTATAAAGTGGGGTTTAGATATCGTCACTTGTCTTTGTAAAAGTATGTAAAGTATGGGATGATTGGGAGTTGACCGTTACGGGAACGCCAACTTAGGTTGTTGTTTTTGATCTATGATCAAGACATTTGTGTATATAGTTATGTCTTTATCATGGTAACGGTCGGAAAAAAAAGTATCGCAACTTGTACCTTATCTGTTTGGACTTAATCTATTTGTTTCGTGAATTTTATTTAACAACAATTTATTTCCCTTTCCTAATCATTAACCTTAGGTTTTACTCGAATGAGGACGTGATAGAGTCATGCATGTCTATTCCGTCGTTACTGCCATGTATGCGAGATTCAGGTGCCTTGTTGGTTTATTACTTTTGATGAAAGTTAGAAGATCCATACCCTATATCATTTTTCATCCTAACCCTTGGTTAAACTCGAATGGGGATGTGATCGGATTCAGTATGTCTATTATGTCATTACGGCTATGTATGTGTGATTTAGCTTCCTTATTGATGTGGTAATTTTGGTGAAAGATTGTTAGAATGGTCAACCCTAAGCGTTTAAAATAAAAACCCAATTTCCCTTTATAAACTTGTTACTCCTTAGCTTTAGTGGTAGAGATGTGTATCCTTGCCAAGTTTATGATAAAATACTCGTCACGATTGAGCAATTGAGAATTACTTAAATGTTACCACATAGATTAATTGAGTGATTTGGGTGTTTTCATTTTCCTATTTCGTGAGGTGTTTGGTTGCGTACTAGTAATTAAACGATTAAATGCTTAACGGAAAAATCCTTAACTCCGGTTAGGATACAATTTTCATAAGTTTTCTAAACACTACTTGAGGACAAGTAGGATTCAAGTGGGGGGATATTTGATGACATCAACTAACATCGTATTATTGGCATCATTTATCCCGTATTTATTAACTCATTTGATATAATTATTGTGTGAATAGGTACTTAATTGTTTATATTTGTTATTTGCAGTAATTATCGAGCATTGGCCAAAAGATGGAGAAAAGGACGTGTTTTGAAGCATAAACGAAGAGTTTGAGAAAGTCGATTGATTCTGACATCAATTCGTCGTATCTAAAGACTTTGAAGAACTCATGACCATTGCTTGACTTTAAAGAATACGCCGTATCCACATCAGCAGATACGTCATATATGATACTTTGGTCAACTATCAAGAGAAACACATTTTCAGCCAATACTCCGTATCCAAAACCTCAATACTCCGTATTGGTCAATACTCTGTATCCGAAGACCCAATGCTCCGTACTGGTCAATACTCCGTATTCAAAGAACCAATACTCTGTATTGGTCAATACTCCGTATCCGAAGAACCAATACTCTGTATTGGTCAATACACCGTATCCAAAAATTAGATATGGCGTATTGAAACCAGCTCAAGAAAATTATGGAATATTTTATTCGTGGAGCCCACGCCAAGTTAACCCGATACGCCGTATTGAATTACAATACGTCATATCGACCAATTTTCAGAGTCTATAAATACCAAACCCTAAATACGATTTGGGGTATGTTTTTTACCACCAAGTCCGATTTTCAGAAGATCTATGAAGCCATAAAGGTCCTATAAAGTGGTCTAATCGATGGGAAAACTCTTGTAATCTCTACACTCCACTATACGCGTTCGGTTAGCATTATGTTTAATCGTTCATCTATGATTTCGTGTATTGTTACAATGACTATTGGCTAATACCTTTAGGTATTAGCCATGTTTATGATAATATAATATTTTGATTTGTCTTTATATCGATTGTTCTTTATTCGTTGCATGTTGATTATGTTTATCACTAATACCCGTTTATGTGCTTATTTATGTGTTTTACCTATCATTCAACTGGGTCTAGTCCTACATATTTAATGCACTGCAACTTAGGTGTTGTTTAGGCGTAAGCTAAGAGTCCGGGATAGAAACATATAATGCTTATTCATATAGCTAGAATAATAGGATCACCAATAGAAAGCCCTGTTTTGATCTATGGTTCAGTGGATAGGTAGACTAATCCGGTGACTTAGGATTACATATAACGTCCTGTTTCCATAGGTAGTTAAGTGGGCGTGGACTACTAGTATATGAATTTCCATTAAGCAGTAAGTTGGTAAAGCATCCATGAGCTAGGATTCAATATAACCACCAATATAGTTTCCTAGATAGATTATAATCAACGGTGTGAGCTTTATGCGAGTTTAGGTTAATTGTGACAAGATTAACTAGCGACAAACCTCGAGTCTAGGGAGAAGAACCACCTAACTTTAGAATGATATACCACCAACGAATTAATACAATCATTGCATGAATAGACAATCAAGGCATATTATTAGATTAAACTGACTAATACGTTTTTCTAAGATTTGACCTCGTCCCTATCTTTTGTTAATCACTTGTATGCATTATTTATCATCACCTAGATAGTTAGAACTAAACTCGTACCAGTCTCTCAGGCTGAAAACCCACCTCTTTGCATTAGTTTAGGTTTAATTATATTTAATTAAAATAATTAGGATAGATTAGTAGTAAACCTAGATAAATAAAATACTAGTAGAATTAAAAGTTAACTTCCACTCTCAGTGTTCGACACCCTGCTTATCAACAAAACGACATCTGATCGGATCCACTACCCGTTAGTGCTGTTTTAGGTTAAGTCGGCAAAATATAAGTAGTAAAACTTGAATAACTAAAATAACAACCTACACGACGACACATCAAGGTGCTTAAGGGACGAGGGCTCAAAGTAGCTAACCATTCTCTTCAACATATTTTCACAAGCACTAAAGATGCCAAAAGAATGCAGACTTAGCAAAGTCGTTCCTATTTACAAGAACAAAGGAGAAGTGCAAGTGTGTAGCAACTATAGGGGTCTTAAGCTGCTTTTTCACTCCATGAAGTTATGGGAGAGTGATTGAAAGAAGGTTGAGAAATGAGACTAGGATGTCAGAGAACCAATTCGGTTTCATGCTAGGTCGGTCCTCGATCAAGGCAACACACCTTCTCAGGGGTATTATGGAGAAGTTTAGAGAAAGACATAGAGACTTGCACATGGCCTTCCTATGTCACACCCCCAAATTGGGTCGCAGCGGAATATAGTAATCCGAGGGTGTGATGTCATAAATACCATCACACAAGTATAAAGAACGACCACTAAAGGACGTTTTGAAAAGTAAATACCGTTACATTGATGAAAATAAACTTAGTCTTTACATAATTCAAATGGTTCAAAAGATAAATGCGGAAGCTTAACAAGGTTTGGAAAATGTTTAACGGTATTTAGATAGTAAAGACAGTTCTTTAAAATCCGAGCCATGCACAGGTCATCACATAGCACATTCATGTATTCCACAGCTAAGCACCTGAGAAAACATGCTTAAAACGTCAACAAATAATGTTGGTGATTTCATAGGTTTAAAGTAAATGTACGTTTGGACCACAAGATTTAATAACGTGTGACTGTTGTAACACATACAACCTTACAAAAGTATTTATGTTCACTCTAAGCTCATGACATGTGAAGCTAATACAGTTTGTAGCATTAAGTTAATTATACTAAGTTGACAAGTAGGTATCTAGTTCAAAATACCTAGGAGATTCGACATGGTATACATCCGTTTTAATCAGCCGTTAGATTAGGTAAGAATCACCAAACCCGAATGGGGATTATCAATCCCTAATAGATCTATTAATAGCATTCGCGCTTACTTACCAGTACAGTCAGTTAAGTAATTAACGGTTCATGATAGTGACATTTCATTGAACTATAGGGACTTAGGCAATCACATAAACAAATAAGAGTTTCAATAGGTACTTGTGCCTAATTTTTAAAAGCAAGAAATGTTTCTCACCCCAAAAGTCAAAATATATTAGCAAAATAGTAAAACGCGAGGCTATGAACTCACCTTATGCAATCGGTGAACGCAGGAAATCAATCAATGAAATCAACGTAAGAAATGTGTAGTCGACGAATCTAACTGTAACCTAAGTAGACAGGTCTTAGGAGCGAGGAATTTCATAACGAAACAACGTATAATTAGTTTGCATAGTTTGACATCATCCATATGTGTTTGTGCTCTCATTTAATTAGTAAATACGCGCTTTTGATGAAAAT
>BQNB010075790.1:3984-27215 GCA_026074375.1 Tanacetum coccineum | reverse complement strand
GTATTGACTCTGACTTTGGCATTTTTGGACTTTGGCCTTGATTTTGCACAGTCTTTTCCATTCCATGCTCAGTTTTGTCATTTTGGCTTGGTTTTCTGTCTTTTTGATGATATCCACTTCCTGCACAATACAGATGCAAAACAAACATATATTTGGCAGTTTTTGTCTGTTTTTGGTCATTTAAGCTCATTTTTGAAGGTAAAAGATATGTGTAATTAAGCACTTATCATTGATCAAATAAATCGTCGATCCTTGGGAGTGGATAATGATTTTTCACTGTCAGCTTATTTAACTCACGGTAGTCAATGCACATCCTGAATGACCCATCCTTCTTTTTGACGAACAAGACCGGGGCTCCCCAAGGTGAGGAACTAGGCCTTATGAAGCCTTTGTCAGAAAGCTCTTGTAGTTGTTCCGACAATTCCTTCATTTCAGACGGAGCCAATCGATACGGTGCTCGAGCTACAGGCGCGGCTCTTGGAATTAAGTCGATTTGGAATTCCACTGGTCGAGCCGGAGGAAGACCGGGCAAGTCCTCGGGAAACACTTCAGGAAAATCTCAGACGATTGGTACGTCCTTATGTTGCTTTCCTTATGACTTTTTGATATGTGAGAAATCACATATCCGTTTTATAACAAAAATAACCCTAAAAAGATGAAAAATGAACATATTATGCTTGTATATTGTGTATTTGGTCTTTTGTGATGTGTAGGTACGGATATTACAAAAAATCACAAGAAAAGAGCCAAAAACCAGGCAAAAATGAACACAAGACGGAAAGAGTACACAAGAGCTGGGAGTTTATCAAGCAAAGGTCAACAAAAGTCAACCACAGTTAACCATTGGTCAACTCATGTGAAGACAAACCTTTGAAATCACCAAAATACCCTTAATGTTAAATCAATTTCACCAAAAGACCCTAAAACCAATAACACCGTTAGTCCTTTATTACTAAGTGACTAACGATCGTTAAGTCTAACATAAACCCAAAACCATTTAACCCTTTAACCAAGCCCAAACCACAACCCGTGGCCCAATACCATTTTAATATAAACTAAGCCCAAGTCAAACACCCTCTTATATGATCTGGTCAAACAAAATAAAGAAAAGAAAAAGCGGGAAAAAGATTTACTATTCACCTTCATCCCAAACTTACCCTGCATCAAAATCAAATGGGTAAAACTCATCTCCCATACACTCATCCTACGTGGTTAAAGATTCTAGTGCCAAGCTCTAGCTCAACAAAGAGAAGACGTCATCAAAACCAATGATTGGCCAGTTCTGACACATGGAATGACATGCAATCATCAAAGAAACACAACTTATGAGGAAATTTACACTAAATTCAGTGGAAAAGAAGCACAAGGCCTCCAAGAAAGTGGGATTGCCACGCTGGCAATCCGTGTTATCCTTTTCATCCAACGACTTAAAATCAAGATCCAATGATTAGTTAGAGATTGATGGCTGAGATTGAAAGGAGCGTCCTATAAAAAAAGGCTTCCTCTCACTCACACAGGCATCTAGACTTAGGGCAGTTTTAACTTATAAAATGTAATTTTAGCTTATTAAGTCGTTTTAGCTTATTGCTTTTCAAATATAGTAAATTTTTCCTTTTCAACAAGTTGTAATCAGTATTAGTTAAATCATTAAAGTTTGTTTTCATTTAGTTCAATTCGAAATTCATGTTTTCACTTAAATGCATTATGGTTTAATCAAGCTCTTTTATATTCAAATAAGCTCAATAAGCTTTCAGTAATCACTAATAAGCTAGTTGATCACTCAGTTAAGCTCTTAAAGCTTAACTGAGCTTTAAAATACTCAAATCCCCCGATCAAATTACCCCAGCTTTTAAATGGAAGGGAAGCCAGTTGTGGAAGGGCTTCCAAGACCTTACCAGCTTATCATTAGATAAGATGGAGCTTGTTGAGTAGCTTTTAAAAACATTAACAGCCTTGTTTTGTGCAGAGGCTCTTGTAAGTTCTCATTTTACATTTTAAAGCTTTAAATTGCACTTTAGCTTATTTCTACTCAATGTTATCTTATAAATGTTTAGATTAGCTTATTGATGCTTAATATAGTTGATTAATGCTTAATTTAGTCATTTGTTAGTTTAGATCTTTAATTTGCAAGTATTTGTTATCAAACAGTAAAAAAAACTTAAAAATTAGCATTAGCTTGTAGCTTATAGTTTTTGCTTATTTGATTGCTGGATTTTGTTCATTAGGTTTGTTTTAAGTTGTCTACTATCTAGTATCTAAGTTTCTAGCCTTATTTCTCATCTTTATAAGCTGAATATGGATTTAATCATTTTAAAGGGGTGTTTGGTTCAGGCAGTACTAACTTAAGTTAGTACTGCCCTTAGCCATTTGGTTCTTTAAATTGTATTTGAATCTCATACTGAGGTTTATAAGGTCAGGATTTAAGATCTTTGTAGGTTAAATCAAGTTTAACCAAGTTTGTATGTATGTTTTTTTAACCTGTGGTCATAAGCTCAGATCCATAAGCTCTTCTAGTTTAATTTGTTTCTAGCTAATATAGTTGGTGATTCTGCTTTTGTTTTAAGGTTTAAAGAGTGTAGAATCAAATAATTTAAGCTTGCATTGTTTGATTTGAGATTTGGTTATAAAATGTGTCAAGTGCATCAGCTAGCATAAATTGGTTTTGGCTATTTTCAAGCTAAAATTTCAGCTAGCATAAGTAGGATTTCGCCTTTCAAACTTAGAGCACAACTAGTTTGTAGGCCAATCTAGATTAGTTAGGACTTATTCCAAGTTAAATAGCTTATTTATGTATCTTTTTTTGATCTGCAAGCTTGTACTTTGTCTTTTCATAAAAACTTTAAAAACCAAGAATAGTGTATTCTGCTTAAGCAGCCTTTTTCAACATGATTTTTCATAGCTTAAATAGATTTCAAAATACTTTTCAAAAGTAAATTTAGATAGATTATAGGATAGGCTTTCAAATGGTGTAGGTCTTATAGCTATAAGGTTCTGTTAGCTTAGTTAAAAATAAGCTCAAAGTTGTCTGTTAGTCTGTTTTGGTAACTTTTTTCCCTTAAGTGCTTATTAGTTCTTTTTTCAATTAATGGCTTGTAGTTTTAACTTAGATTTGATTCAGTCTTGCTTATTAGGCTAGTTATAAGTTGTTGGTAGCTTGTCTAGATCTTGCTTAAGCTTATTCAAGTTTTAAAGCTAATTGAGTTTTGTGAAAAAGGCCATAGTTCTTTTATGTGCATTCTGTGTTTTTATGCTCAAATTCTGGCTTCTTTGTTAAGTTTCAAAAAAAGCTTTCTTCACAAAAGTTGCTTATTATAGGCTGCTTAATAACTTTGATCAAAAAGTTTTTGAAAAATAAAAAAAAGGGAAGTAGGGAAATCAGGGGTGAGCAAGGCTCGAACCCCAAACCTCTACCCACCTCAACCTTTCAATACCTCAACACAACACTCACAACCACTGCGCCCTTGGGACTTTTACGTCCTAAGGTACACAAACAATTAATTTAACATCTTTTTTTGAGCTCTTTATATAAAAAGCACTTCGAGTGCTTGTTTCATTTTTCCAAGCTTATTCGTTTAGGCTTATTCCGAGCTGATAATTTTCCTGCATTCCTTACATGTTTAGCAATTTTTAGGAATTTTCTTAGATTTTTAAATCATAGTCTAGTATTTTTCTTGCATTAATTAGTTTAAAAACTTTAAAAATTCATAAAAAATAAAATAAAAATAAAAATAAATAAATTTCTTTTTCTAAAAATCATTTTTAGTCTTTTAGCATCTAGGAAAATTAGTTTGGCCCTTTTTAGTTCATTTTTGCTTAATTTAGATTTAAGTGTTTGTTTTTACGTCAACCGTTAACGTTTTTATGCATTTTTCTTATAATTGATTTAAATGTGCCTTTATTTGCCCACTAGTAGGAATTAGTTTGCGAAATAAAAGATCTTAGATCCATTCAAATCATTGGCCAAATAAAAACAGAGTTTCAATTCATAATTCCTGGGGTATAAACGACCCGGTGAACACTTACCGGTCAACGTACGGTATTTTGAGTAGATTTTGCTTTTAATCGTTGTCCTCAAGGATTATTAGTGAATTTCTTATACTTTGATATTATACGTATATATATTTGAGAAACGATCACTTGTCCTCCTCCTTCTTGGCGGATATCTGTGCCAAAAAGATCTGACATCCTTTCGCCATGTACTCTTGAGCCTTTAAACATGAGATAATGGTCAACCGAGATTCTCTCCCATTGTTACTTTCATTACCATGAAAAATCAAGGTTTCACCCCCATAGGGAATTCGAACAAGTTTCTCATCACACACGATCACGGCGTGACACCTTCTTAGCCAATCCACGCAAATTATAATGTCAAAAATACCCAGTTCTATGGGCATTAGATCTATGATGAACGAATGGTTTAAGAAATTTAAAGTGAAACCCCGCATAATAGTATCTACCCCGACTATTTTCCCGTCATCTAATTCAACATCATAACTATTTTCTAATGGAGTTAGGGCGATATCAATCAGGGAACTAAACGCAGTAGCTATAAAACTTCTATCGGCACCAGTGTCAAATAAAATAGATGCATATCGGTTGTTTAAGAGGAACGTACCTGTGACGACATTGGAGTCCGGGTTCCTTGATGCATTTCCATTCTTCTCTGCGTTTCCAACTGCATACACCCAGCCTTATGCATTCCCATTTCCCCCATCCTTATTCTTCAACTTTGGACAATCTCTCTTGAAATGCCCTGGAGCTCCACATTCAAAACAACCATTCCCTTTGGGAATTGCCCTATTGTCCCTCTGAGCATTAGCAACATTAGTGTTGCCAGAAGTTCTGTAGTCGCGGGCAAGGTGCCCTACCTTGTTACATTTGTGGCATTTCTGAGTACACGGGCCATTGTGATGAAAATGGCACTTGGTGCACTTGGGCAAGTTCCCCCTATATGGTTTCCTTTCACCCGACCCCATATTGTAGACTTTGGCGACATTCTGTCTCTTGGAGGGTTGTTGTTGATGGCCATGGTTGTTTCTGGATGAATCATCAGCCTTCCTTTTGTTGTCAGCATGTCTTTCTGCATAGGTGCGAAGCTTCTGATCCATCAAGTCGTTGGCCAACTCAATAGTCTCATCCAACGTCTTAGGTTTGGAAGACTTCACATTTTCATAAATGTTATCAGGGAGTCCACTGATGTACTTGCCAATCTTCTCAGTTTCATTAGCAACAAACTTGGTACATATCAGGGTCAGCTCTTGGAAACGTTCAGTGTATGTTGGAACATCGTTCCCTTTGACCTTTAGGTTCTACAACTCGATTTCTAGTTTCTTGATTTTACCTTGTGGACAATACTTGTCCGTCATATTCTTCTTGAGTACTTCCCAAGTCATTGCATATGCATCGGGACCTAAGGTTCTTATCTGACCATTCCACCAAGTCAAAGCAGCACCTAACAGAGTGCAGGTGGCAAACATAACCTGATTTTCAATAGCACAACCATTGATATTGAAGACTGACTCCATCTTTTCAATCCACCTAGTTAAACCGACAATGCTTTCAGTCCCTTTAAAGTTCAAAGGTTGACATTTCATGAAGTCAACGTAGAAACAAGGGCGTGTAGTTTGCACATTCCTTTGGTTATCCCCGTCTGAACTGTGGCTTCCGTCTCCATTGGTGGAGTTTCGCTGAATAGCTTGATCAATCATAGCTTGCACGGATTCTGGAGTTATGTTGTTTGGGTTGGTGTTGTTAGGAGTGGTATTCGATCCTCGTCTTGTCACTGGTGCCATGATTCGTCTATATCACAAGAGACAAAACGTGAGGTCATAATCATGACAAGATATACAATAATTTACAGATGAGACAACAACACAAGAGAGGTATATAGTACAACATAACACATCTATTTCATTCATAACTTGGAAAAGTTTACATGAAATAGTTTTTGGTATACAAAATACAATACAAAAGATCTAAGGCTATGCTAGCAGGGCGGGGGGGGGGGGGGACCCCTAATACTTAACATGCCTGAACAACAGCCTAACCAAATAAATGATGTAAACCACTAGATGTGACTATCAGCATCCCTAGAAGCCTCCTGGTGATCTAGAACTCTAGCATCTGATCCTGGTTGTCTAGCTTTCCTCTGCTGCTCTCGCAGTGCTAACAACTCGGCCTGCATGTCACCCATCTCTCATCTCATGTCTCTCATCACTCAGAGAATCTCTACCATCTATGCCTTACGTCTACGTTCAGTCTCTCGAAGCTCTGCCATCTCAGTCTGCTGCATCTGGGAGCGAGTCTTATGTACCTGGTGCTGTGTCTAAATAAGAGTACCCTGCAACTGTAGCTGTGTCTGATGTGCCTAGATCTGGGACTCATGTGCATACACCTGCACACGGTAGGTCTGAAGCTCATAATGGATCGCCTGATTCAATCCCACTGAATGAGCCCAAGCCTCTCTGGAAGCATAGGCCTCCTCCTCCACAATCAGTACTGTCTCCTGATGAGCTATCCTATCCTCCATAAACAAGTCGACCCGCTGCAAGTCCATAGTGACTCGCTATGATATGCGAGTCCTACTATCCTAAGCATCCTCTAGTAGAGCATATAAGTCTTGTGTATCATGCTCATGGAGCTCAGCAAGCTCTGTAACCCTAGTATTGACCTCTCCTAAGGTCATAGGTGCTATCTCAGGAACTGCCTCTGCCAAATCTACCCAAGTATCCCTAATACCATACCCAACCTCTCTAATCCCCTGTTGTCTCGCTTCAGCATCTACGGTGCTGAAAAACCCATAATCTATCCCCCGACCTCCGGTAGGTCTAGCAGTAGAACTCTCCCCAACCTCATACCTGGAGCCTAGAGTAGACAAGCATGACCTCTTGCGAGGTGGCAGCTTGGACTTAGGAATATCATCCTTACGGTCAACAGGTGGTGGTATGTATAGAGATGGTGGTAGTGGTGGTAATGGAGGTGATGGTAATGCGGTAGTGACCACATTAATAAGGGCCTGAGTGGAGGCTATCCTGAGTGTCTGGATTTGGGTTGGACACCTAGATGATGGTAGTAATGGTGATGGTACAGGTGGTGGTGCTGAATGTGCAGATGGAGCCGTGCACCTAGCAAGGCGCTCCCCTGCAGAGGGTGGTGTGTAGGATCCCGTTAACACTTCATATAACACATATGATGCACGAATCTGTAACAAGAAATTAGAAAGAAAGATGGTGGTGTAGAGAGAGAAAGAAGAGAGAATTGAGAGAAAAGATATTTATTAAAATGAGAAGAGATATTTTTCTAAGTGTAAAAGATCTATATATATCCCTACACATTTAATGTGACTCGGGTTTTGCTTGGGATTAAACATGAAACATATACAATATTAGTTTAACTATCGAGCCCGATTCCCGATAATATTCTATTACAACATTAACTAATTAATTGACTGAGACTTAAATACATAATGAACGAACTTCATGTTCGACTCAATATTTTGAGGCTAACAATCTCCCCCGAAGTGATTTCAATGATGACACTTCTTCATGAGATAATGAGATTGCTTTTGTCGTTAAGCTCATGTGGTCTTGTCCTTTCTCTTTGTTCTTTGTTGTAAACTTTTTCCTTCAAGGCTAGGCGGTCTTTACTTTGGCCTTGTCATTGTCTCTAGTATACTTCAGTGCCATCTTGTCTTGCGATCTTATGAATTTGACCAACAGCTCATATCAATGAATTATCTAAAAGCTTTATTTCAGAGTTTGCGGAAGTCTTCTGGTCCTTTAAATCTTGGAGCTTTTCTAATTGTAGGTCTTCGTAGATTGAGCATTAGAATTGGATGAGGTTTGCCTTTACCACCCGTTTGACCTACAGGTTTTACGTTAGTGATAAACGAGAAAATTGATTTGAAATCAATCGAACTGTCACTCGTTAAAGTGTTTTTGTAACACATCGAGATGTCATGTTTTAATCAATATTCATCAACCGACAATTTCATTTACTGGACCATCTCGTGACTCAAGAGCTTGTTTGATGCTGGCTAAGCAGGATTTCCATACTTCATTTGTGAATAACATTAGTAAAAAAATTCACATCGGATGTTCTGCAAATATCATAAATGAAATTGCGTAGGACTCTTGATAACAGCTTGTGAACCAGATGATGAGTGCAGCAAGTGTTTGTTGAAATAGAATGTTCCTAACGAGATTTTGATTGATCTCTTGGGCTTCTAGACACGATTATAGCGTTTTGGTTTTAGTACACACGTATGCGGAGCATAATTGCAACCTATTCATATCAACAATCTCGGAGTGAGATGTCATTATATAACGTGTTATCTCCCTCGTGACAAATGAGACAATTTTCTGTAGAGAGAAACCGAATGGCTTAGGGAGTGTTATGCATTATTGCATCACTTGGGTCCATGATGTCATTTCATACCAGCATCAACTTGTGATTCTGATAGATTATGTATTGACCGGTTTCTGCCCCTTAAGTATGAGCGTAGGGCTTCCTTGGTTACACCCTTAATCCATACATTTCTTTTTCATTCCTTCAACACCTTCCATGCTTACCAGTAACGTCACAACTAACACTTTGTTGTGATTGTTCAGTGTAGCTCAGTCTTAGTCACATTATTCGCATAAACATTCCATCCTCATTCAAGCATCAAGGACTACTATTTCTAACTTTGGGATTATCCCTGGGTATAGCCATCCTCCGGTTCTGGTTGGATCATAGGATTAATTCCCTAACCTAACCACCGTTATGACTTCAGAATCGCGTAAATTAAGATGTTTTGGGTATAAAATCGAACCATTAAAACCTTTTTCTTGACTGTTTAGCACATTGATCGATAGATTATATTATAATTACAATTTCTCACCTTTATTTTAAATAATAAACACTTAGTGTTTGAAAACCTCGTGATTAAAATATGTCTTAAAAATCAGTGGGAGAAAGTATTATAACATCATGAATGGTTTGAACAATTTGATAATGTTTTGAATACATAAAGAATAGTCGTTGAAAATTAATCCAAGAAAATTAAACTTTGTTTTTTCGAAAAATCTTCCCCCTCAAAATAGGACCAATTGCGAAATTGTAGACTTTTGAAAACATAGTGAGGGTTGGATGTTAGAAACTCCAACACAATTTTGAAAGATTTTGAATTGTCATCGAGAAATTCTTGAAAAAATTGTGTTCAACGTTTTGAAAAAACCAAATGTTAGAGGACTTCTCTTCTAACGTTAAGGGTAAGCGCACTGAAACGTACACTATCCTTTTTCTTGAACTAAAAACATTGAATGTCTTGTAAGAACAGCTCAAGACCGAGAAACGTTAATTTTCTCGTTGTGAGGATAAGTTATAAACCTTCCTTTATTTGAAGTCCGGGTTATGTACTGACATTTGCACATAAGCCATTTAGAAAATTAGAAATGACATGTTTTGAAACTATTTGCAACTCTCGCTCGAACTTCATTTACACACCCGTGTCAATGTTAATCGACATTTCTAAGCACGTAAATGTTATCGATTCCAAGAGACATGTCGAGAAGAATCTTTTTGGAAATTTTCTGATTTTCTGATTTTGTATTTATTTACCTGTTGTCCTCAGCATTGCTATATGATGGTGGAATAGTAATTCCAACTCTTGTCTTGATGTAGCTGTCTTGTTTGCTTAAGGAACAACTTTTGGAACCAGCTTTGAACTTGACGGTTCATTGCTGTGGTCTTGAATTCCGAGTTCTGAACGGTTATGATCAGAAGTCATTTGATGAAGAACGAGGCTTGAACTGCGTTGTTCAAACGTCATTTGAACATTGAGGAACGGGGCCTGAAGTGTTATTTTTAGCAGACACCATTTGATGATCATCAGATCAAAATTCCTTGAAGCCCTATTTTCTGAGACATCTGTCTTTTCCGCAACCAAACTCTGAGTCCTTCCTTTATAGGATTGAACAATGTACCTGTACTTAGGAGAGTACCTGCACTGACATCAAGAGCTTGTTCGCTTTCACATTGGTTAGTGATATCTGCATTTGAACCATTTGGGGGTTCACTGTCAACCTTTGTTGTGCTAGAGGCGAATGTCTTTCTAGTTGGAACCCATCTAAGAACCACATTTTTGAAAACTCTACCCGTCGGTTTCCACCTAAGACAAGATCTAGGAGTCATTGTTTTTTCATGCACCAGTGTAGTCTTTTTGATTAAAAACCTATGTCCTTCCTTATGGTGATCTTGTCTTTCTTCTGGATTCTTATGCAACCTTATAAAACCGGATTATATTTGCTCTACGTGTTTATGTTTTCCGGGTCGTTGTCTTATTGGATGAACCTTAGCACGCGAGTTGACTTCTTTCACAGGAAATTTATTACACAAGCGTCATGATGGCATAAAAGACACTTCTGACATGATCGAGCAATACAAAATGTTTGGTGTCCAGAAAAATTTCTAAGGGAGATCGCTGGAGTGTTCTATATGTGTCTTTTCTAGCCCCTCTAGTTATTGATTAAACACTGTCCGTTTGACTATTACCTAGATGAGCTAGCTGCAAATCATGTAAATGAGGTTTTGCAGGGGCAGATTCTCTTCTCTTAGGCAGATAATGTGTAGTGACTGGTTTTGACAAATCGTTACACACATCAACTTGGGAGGCAAACCGTTCTTTTGAAATTTTGGGTCGTTCAGATTTAAACGCAGTCGGTTGTCTAACAACGAACTGGTTTCTATGTGGTTGTAAAACTGGTTTCCCCAAGATTGATGGTTTTGCAAACTTAGTATTCACATCGTTTCCTGTTAGTTTCCTTAACGCGTTTTTAATGCTGCAATTGCAAACCCCTTTTTTCTGAATCTGGCAAGTAAATCAATATATCATAGCTTTATGTTACAGGGTTGTGCCATTAAAAGAGTCATTCTGGTCTTTGGTCTGAACTCGTGTCCTTTTGAAGAATCAAAAAAGATCCTTTGTAAGTCTGTTTTAAGTGCCCTTTTTCCTTATGTAACTGCTTATTCTCTGCAAGTAATTTAGCCACACTATGTTCCAATTCGATGTTTATTGTTTCAGTTACATCGATGCAATTTTAACTTTGGCTATCACATTACTTTTTCTTATTTAAAAATTGACTATGTTGCCCTGAATTTTAAAAAACATATGTTTTCCAATTTGTAGTACAAGATTATTACAATGTGTTTCGTGTTTTTAAAATCTTTTGAAACTGGGCAACATTCTTTTTGAGACATACATTTCAAGACTCGAGTATTGAATTCAGAGGTTCAGTTGTCGTGGTTATTCAGTTAATTTAGCAGGGCAAAGATGTGTCATAACATTGATCAGCATTCTGGTCAACCTCTCCTTCATTATTGGATTCTGGTTGCTCAGTATGCTGTTGTCCTGTAGCATATACATTATCATCAGCAGTCAAATGTACCTTAGACATGGGTCTGTCATCAAATGATGGGGTCTGATGTCCGCATCATTCCTTGATATGCTGCTTGTATCCTGCTTTTGTGATTATGTCCTATTGCTTTCAATGATAACTGAACTAGCATCCAATGCATCTAATGCATTACTCATATCAATCTTTTCCTCTGTTGTCTGGTTTGTCCTATCATTCACCCTGCTGTCAAACTCCATTTTATGGCAGTGCTCATTCATCAATTGAACTTTTTGACATATATTCCATGAATTGGACCATCGATCTCACGGACTTCTGGAATATCAAGTTGACGTGTATTGTAGAAAGTATTTGCGTGTCAATACAATATATTCCATCAATCAGAAAAACCGTGAGATATGAACATATGAAACGTGTCTCGAGTGACATTAAAAGAAGGCCATGGATCCAATCTCTTGAAATTCGTTGTACAAGTAGCTTTAAAGTTGATCATGTTTATGAACATCGTGCCTTTAAAAATCACAAAGTCCTTTTTGACCAAAGAGTGTTGCAAACGCGCGTCCTCCGAATCCATTCTCTGTCGACTTTTCCTTATAAGTCGTTTGTTTGAAAGACGCTTGATGTGTGATGAAGTCGTTGAAAATATAACCATGCAACTTTCTTTTGATTTGTACTTGAATTATTGCATTTTGTTTTTCTTCAGATCCCATACCAACGAAGATAAGGTAGTCATTCTTTTCCATTTTTATCGTGAGTTTGAAGTGAAAGTTGGATGATCTTAATAGATATGATGTTATTGAAGTTGTGGTCTTGTATGCAATTTTCCCCCCACGTTCAACAATGAAATTTGTAAATTTTTACTTCGTCAATGATCAAAACCGATAAATGAATTAACGAGATTTTATAAGATCACTAGATAACTGTAAATGATTAATTATGTTAGATTGTTATTCTTTTTATTAGACAATGATTGTTTGTAAAGTCCAAAATGAAGTTCTCAATCCTTGAGGTTTATTGTCTAAGGAAGGTCAACGAAGAACAATTGTCAAATCTCAACCAAGAATGTTTGGGCAAAAGGCAGTGGTTGAGATTTGGTCAAAAGGCAGTGGTTGAGATTTGGTCAATAAGGCAATGTTTGAGAATTTGGTCCAAAAGGCAAGTGGTTTGAGATTTGGTCAAATGCAATGTTGAGGATTTGGTCAAAAGAGCAATGGTTAGATCAAAACGCAACCAATGATCAAAACGCAACCAATGATCAAAACGCAACCAATGATCAAAACGCAACCAATGATCAAAACGCAACCAATGATCAAAACGCAACCAATGATCAAAACGCAACCAATGATCAAAACGCAACCAATGATCAAAACGCAACCAATGATCAAAACGCAACCAATGATCAAAACGCAACCAAGAACTTTGCCAGAGAGTCAAAACGCAACGACGAAATATACGACTTTTTCCACCAAAAATCGCCTAAAAATCACCCTTTTTGACCTTTTAACTTGATTTCTCTTGCACAATTAGTTACCTTATGCCTAGATCTTGCTTAATAACATAAACATTCACACATCTAAGCACAAAAATCCGGGTTCGATTTTTTTTCACTTTAAATGACACACGAATTTGATCTTTTTGAACCACAAGAATCAACCACGAATCCACACGTAGCTCTGATACCAATTGTAGGATCCCGTTAACACTTCATATAACACATATGATGCACGAATTTGTAACAAGAAATTAGAAAGAAAGATGGTGGTGTAGAGAGAGAAAGAAGAGAGAGAGATGAGAGAATTGAGAGAAAAGATATTTATTAAAATGAGAAGAGATATTTTTCTAAGTGAAAAATATCTATATATACCCCTACACATTTAATGTGACGCGCGGGATATTTAACTAGGACTCGAGCTCGGGTTTTGCTTGGGATTAAACCCAAAACTTATACAATATTAGTTTAACTATCGAGCCCGATTCCCGATAATATTCTATTACAACATTAACTAATTAATTGACCGAGACTTAAATACATAATGAACGAACTTCATGTTCGACTCAATATTTTGAGGCTAACATGGTGATAGTGAGGTAAGTGGTGATGGTGATGGAGTAGGCATGGCTAGAAGTCTCTCAACCTCTGCCTTTGGTGAAAGGGATATGGAAGCCTAAAGCCGGACAGTAATCCTAGCTCCAGTGGTAGTAATGTCAGTGGAGGGTGGTGGTGTAACAGGCTCTATTCCCTCAGGTGGGGAAACAAGCTCAAGAGTAGGTACAACAACAACAGAGTCGGCCAGAGCTAAGTGCTCCTCCTCCTCCTCCTCATCCTCCTCATCCTCATCCTCATCATCGGCGTTATCCCCAGATGAATCGTCGTCATCATCATCTCTATCAGCTCCCCCGTCCATAGGATAGTCAACAGGACCATCCTCTGGATCTGACACATCGTCCTCGTACTCCTCTGGATCATCCTCTGGATCAGACTCAGCAACATATCCTGGTGACTCAGTAGTAGGTGAAACAACAGGTGGTAATGGCTGCTCCTCAGCCGGAAACACATGCTCATCCTCTAATGGTATATACTCAGGGTACATAGGCTCTGGCACATAGTCAGGATCATGTGGCTGTAGGAACATAGGCTCATGCTCATCCTCATCCAATGGTACTAGTGGTGCCTGAATAGGAGACTGTGGGGCGGCCTCTGGTGAATCTGGTTGCTCCATGCCGAATAAGCAGATACCCCAGAATAAGACATCCTTAGATGAAATGGACGTGTACGTGACTGCGGAATCTGATGAAGACATGACTGCTGTAAATAAAACAAAAATAACTTATATAAGTATTAATTGTAAGACTCTTATAGTAATATATGAAGTATAATTTATATACGCGTATATCAATCATGCAAGCACTTAGTAAACTACTAAGGTTAAAACAGTGTATGTCATGTAAGCATATATACTAGATGCAAACAAGTAATGCATGTATGTCTCGTGCAAACCCCATTTGTGAATACAATGTTTAAAAATGGTTATAGTCCAGACAAAAACTTTTGACCTGGTTCTCTATAACCTTGGATCTGATACCAATCTGTAACACCCCCAAATCTGAGTTGCAGCGGAATATTGAATATCCGAGGGCGTTACTTCATAGATCAATTGCACAAGATATGAAATACCACTAAATGTGACGTTTTAAGTTTTTAAAAAAGAACATTGGATTAACAAAATACTTGAATCATTACATAAGCTTCATGGCATCCAATTGTTTGACAATATAGGAAAGATTTCAGTTTGATAACAAAGTATCCCCATAATGTTAATAACGGCCAAAAATCTTTAGTATTGACTCTCTCCAAAGAGTGACCCCCAATGTATCTGGGCACCTCGTGCCTTATTGACCTGAGAAAAAAATGCTTAAAACATCAATATAAAGTTGGTAAATTCATAGGTTTATGTAAATTAATTGTAGGACCGCAAGATTTCCAAGTGTATGATTAAGCAACAGATGCAAACATCATAAAAAGTAATTACGTTTTCCTAAGCTCATGACACTGAAGCTCGACATGTATGAATGCAATAAATTGCCAACATTTTCCCGTGAATGATGTTCTAACCCGCAACATCCCAAATCCGACATGGTATACGTTGTTGTCCGGCAAACCGACACAGTAAGCGCTACTCACCCAAACGAGGACGTCAATACCAAATAGATCTATTTATAACACTTGCGCTCACAATCAAGTAATTGACAGTTCATGATAAAAGGGCTCAGTGGGTTATCGCTACTTAGGAAAACACGTAATCATTGTATAAAATGTACACTTGTGTCTAATTTGTAAAACAAAGCATGTTCTCACCCCAAAGATGTAAATCGTTTAAATAATTGTAAAGCATAGGGCTATGAACTCACCTTAGTAGGTAGTCCTCTGTGAATGATAAATATATCCAAGTATGGAAAATGAATCACACCGTCAAATACCTAAGTAAATACGGCAAGTCTTAGTCTACAAGTTTAGGCTAACGACTTAATTTATAAACTACAATAAATTGCTAGTTTATATATACTGTTATCACTTGTGTGGTGGCGCACATGTTTATTGTATTTGTGTTTACTTGATGGCTCTTGGGAAGGTATACGATTTCACACGTTCAAGTATATGCATAAACGTTATTAATAAATATACATATTTATTAAGTCGTGTTTTAATTTGTATAATATCCGATAAATATTATAACTTGTCCGATTCGTTAAGTGATTATTAAAATCACTTTCGTTCATAAAATACTCTAAGGTTTTCTATATTTACAAAAACAGTCCCTATGTTTGTGAAAATATAATATTTACATTTTAAACCCTTAGGTTTCCACATTTACACCTTTAGTCCTTCAACTTTACAAAAATTACACTTTAGGTCCCTATACTTTAAAAACAGCCCATTAAGTTTCAGAAATGACCAAAACAGTCCCTAACTTTATAAATTCAGTTTTGACAGTTTTAACCCTTAAGTTTACAATTTGACACTTTTGGTCCCCTAACTTGTAAAAATTGCATTTTAAGCCCAGTTAAGCTCTAACAAGTGGCAATAGGTTTTATTAGACTCCAATAAGCTACATAAGCTGTGCCAGCTTATAAATAAGCTTGGATGAGCTTATTTGAGCTTATTGGGCTCGTTAGCCCAATAACTTTAGCCCGAAAAGTCCAAAAAGGTTTATACATGTGATAACTTATTTTTCTAGTCTTAATAAGCACTTATGGACCTGATTAAGCTGTTTTTATGGTTCGACTTGTTTATAAGCAAATAAGCCTCGTTAATGGGATTTTGGACCCATTATGAACTCGATAAACCCTTTAAGCCTTTAGGCTTGATCCCTTAAGGTCCATTAGCTATTTCGACTTCCAACAAGCCTCAACTTTCTGTTTTAGTTCCTCAATAAGCTGTTAGAGCTTATTTGGCTGTTAGGCCTGCCGTTTGGGCCTCGCTAGTGGGCTGTTAAGCTCATTTGTGTCCCAATAAGGTTTCTCACGTGTGACTTACAATCCAACGAGTTCAATAAGCCCTTTAACCCATCAATAAGCTCTAGTGAGCTTATTAATAAGCTGTGGGCCCCAACTAACAGACTATTAGGCCCATTAACGTCCGTTAATGGAGTGTTAGGACCAACGAAGTCCGTTAGTGGCCCATTAATCCTTTTAGCAATATAAGGGGTTCGTTAATAGTTCTAGTAACCAAAATAAGTTTGTTTAGCTTACATAATGGTCGTGTTCATCACATGCATTCGTTTAAACGATTAGTATACTCTTTCCCAAGCCAAAACATCATGTTTCCATGAAAAGTTTACGTGTTGTTTTTGTGTTTTTCATACAAACGAATTAGTGTTCATATAGGTTTCCATTCTTGCATTTAAATGGAATGTTTAAGGCCTTAGCTCATTTTTAAATACATTTTACATCCCTTAGCATGTCCTAGCACCACACAAGTCGTATATATGTATATATATGTACGTGTACCATGCATGGGTTGAACCATGCATGTTCACGCTCACGTAAATTTGTTAATTACAAATTAACATGACCTACATGACTAGACAAGAAGCAAATGAACATGACACGAGCATATAGGAGTTAGGACATAACTTACAAAGGCCCTAGCGATTTGATTTCGAGTTTATGCAAGTAGAATGGCAACCCAAATGTGTTATACCCAAATGTATGTCGACCCTAAGCTTCAAAGCTTATCAAATACCCAAACTTGGATCGTGTATCTTCCTATGAAGTCCTAGTACTCCTTGTGTGCTAAGAAGTGAAACGTGATGAGGTGTTTTGGTTCGGTTGTGAGGAATTCGAAACCAAGGGAGAAATAAGGATGGTTTTTGTTTGAGAGAGTGTTTAGGAGTTGTAAGAAATATTTAAGGGTCGATATGAGTGTCTAAGAAATGTTTAAGGGTCAACATATTATCTCCTTGGTGAAGAACCTGGATATCTTTGATGATTTGTTCTAGATTAGCAATCCTAAAGCGAGCCAGAGAAATCTTGCTATTATTTTCCAATTGCTTTCTTTGAAGTACCTAAAGCACTTTGTAATGATTGCCAGAATCTGGATGTGAAATGACTGTCACGATCTGAGATGATAGATATTGGTACTCCATGCCGGGAGACTATTTCTTTAATGTATAATCTTGTAAGGGTTTCCATACTATCTGTCTCTCGGGTAGGGATTAAATGTGCGGATTTGGTAAGGCGATCGACAATGACCCAAATTATATCATGTCCGTTTGAGGTTTTGGGAAGTTTTGTGATGAAATTCGTCGTTATTCTTTCCCACTTCCACATAGGAATCTCCGGTTATACTAGTAAGCTGGATGGCTTCTGACATTCTGCCTTAACTCTAGAACATGTCAAACATTTGCCAACATATTCGCCAACATATCATCTCCGGTTGTGAAGAACCTAGATATACTCGTGTCTAATTGAGTACCTAAAGCACTTTGTAATGATTGCCAGAATCTGGATGTGAAATGACTGTCACGATCTGAGATGATAGATATTGGTACTCCATGCCGGGAGACTATTTCTTTAATGTACAATCTTGTAATGGTTTCCATACTATCTGTCTCTCGGGTAGGGATGAAATGTGCGGATTTGGTAAGGCGATCGACAATGACCTAAATTCTGTCATGTCCTTTTGAGGTTTTGGAAAGTTTTGTGATGAAATCCGTCGTTATTCTTTCCCACTTCCACATAGGAATCTCTGGTTGTACTAGTAAGCTGGATGGCTTCTGACATTTTGCCTTAACTCTAGAACATGACAAACATTTGCCAACATATTCGCGATGATTGCCTTCATGTTAGGCCACCAATAGAGTTTCTTTAGATCCTGATACATCTTGTCAGAACTCGGTGAATGGGATACTTATGATGTTAATGGGATCATGCATGAATAAATCATCTCAGAATTACTAAAAAAGTGGTAACCACTTCGGTTTTTATACACGAGTTCCATCATTACTATTTCAAATGATTGACCATTCCTCGTAAGTTTATCTGCTTTGAGAGGTTTTCTCTTTGAGTGCTCAAGTTTTAAGCTTTGAGAAATTGTATGGTAATTAATGGATAATGGTCAATAACAAATGATTAACTCGAGAGTGGTTGATTCGTTCCTTTTGACTTAAGGCCATCTTCTACAAACATTTTCCTTCCAATATGGATAGCGAAGTTCACAATCGTGAATCTGCAATCAATTCATAGCCAACGAAGTTGTCTCATGTTCACTATACGATCAAGGATATGCTGAAGACTTTTATGATCAGTGAACACAGTACATTTGGTGCCATACAGATAGTGTCTCCAAATTTTAAGAGCGAACACTACTGCTCCTAATTCGAGATCATGAGTGGTATAGTTTTCTTCATTAGGCTTAAGTTGTCGGGATGCATATGCAATAACCTTCTCTCTTTGCATTAACACCGCCCTCCCAAAAAGACCTTTATAGTGATGCATCACAGTAAACAACAAAATCGTCATTTCCTTCTGGTAATGCTAAGATTGGAGCTTCACATAGCTTCTGTTTTAGTAGTTGAAAAGCCGACTCTTGGTCTTCGCCCCAGATATACTTCTTGTTTTTCTGGGTTAATTCAGTCAAAGACTTTGCAATCTTCGAGAAATCTTTGATAAATCTCCGATAATAGCCGGCAAGTCCTAAGAATTGACGTATTTCTGTGGGTGTAGTAGGAGATGTCCAATTCTTAACTGCTTCAATCTTGGCGGGGTCAACATGAAGTCCTTGACTATCAATTAAGTGTCCAAGAAATTGCACGATACGAATCCAGAAATCACACTTGGAGAACTTGGCATACAACTTCTCTTTCTTGAGTAATTCTAGGATTATTCTCAGATGATTTGCGTGCTCTTCTTTGTTACGAGAGTAGATGAGAATATCATCGATGAACACTATTACGAATTTGTCCAAGTATGGTTTACACACATGGTTCATGAGATCCATGAATACAGCAGGTGCGTTAGTTAAACCAAATGGCATTACTTGAAATTCATAATGTCCGTATCTTGTTCTGAAAGCAGTCTTGGGAATATCCTCATCCCTGACTCTCAGTTGATGATAGCCTGATCTTAAGTCAATCTTCGAGTAGACACTCGAACCTTGAAGTTGGTCAAATAAGTCATCAATCCTGGGTAATGGGTAACGATTCTTTACGGTAAGTTTATTCAACTTCCGGTAATCAATACGCATTCTAAAAGATCCATTTTTCTTTTTGACAAATATGACAGGAGCTCCCCAAGGCGAAGTACTTGGTCGGATAAAACCTCGATCTGACAACTCTTGAAGTTGGTTAGATAGTTCATGCATTTATGAAGGAGTTAATCTATAAGGTGCTCGGGCTACAAGTGTTGTTCCTAGAATTAGATCTATTTGGAATTCTACTTGGCAAACGGGAAGAAGGCCAGGTAGATCTTCAGGAAAAACTTCTGGGAATTCTCTGACTACTGGGATATCTTCTAGTCTTTTCTCGTCTGACTTCTTTTCCATTACTTGGATTACGAAAACTTGACAACCTCGGGATATATATATTTTGGTTTATATAGAGGATATGAGATTTAGTCGGGTTTTACTTTGGTCACCTCGGATGATCAAAGTTTCACCGTTGATTGGGATGTGGACGACTTTCTCGTCACAGATAATTCTAGCATGATACTTGGATAACCAATCCATACCAATGACGACGTCGAAACTACCGAGTTTAATCGGCATGGGATCAATTTGGAAAGGTTGGTATAAAAAGGTCAGGGTGCAACCCTGAATAACGGTGTTTGTGCTTACTAGGTTTCCGTCAGCCATTTTGATATTGTAAAAGGTATCTATTGTAATGGGTGGAATATTTAGCATAGAGGCAAGAGATATGGATACGAAGATTTTATCGGCTCCAGAATCAAATAATACTCTAGCTAGATGTTGGTTTAGAAGGAACATACCCGTGATTACGTTCGGGTCTTGGTGAGCATTCCTATCCCTCAGCATGTAGGCTCTTCTCTGGATATTGCTGTTGGTGGTCTTTCGGCACTGATTTGCATAATGCCCTTTCTCTCCGTAGGCATGACAAGTAACTGTAACTAGTAGCAGATTACTTCCAGTGGCTGGCCTTTTGTTTCTACTGTTCTTGGTTAGATAGCCCACCTTGTTGCATGTATTACACTTATCAATGTAAGGTCCTATGTGATGCAGAGTGCATTTCTTACACAAAGGATGGTTTCCAGTATATCCATTGTTTTCGGTTAGGGTGGCAACATAAGCCCTGAAGGTTTCCTATCTTCTGTTCTGTTATGGTTGGTGATTATTGTAGCGGTTGTTGATGTTAGTGTTACGGTAGTTGTTGTTGTTGAAATTTCTTATGTCGTCAAACTTTCGTTTGTGATCACTTGATACTTGCACTGGAGTGTGCTTTGTTACCTGATCCATTAGCCTCTGGGCTATGTTAATGGCTTCCTCTAGAGTTTGAGGTTTAGAGGTGGTAACATTCCATTCAATACTTCGAGGCAATCCCCCGATGAAAACTTCTATCATTTTCTTAGAATCTGGCAACATAGTGGGACATAAGGTTGCTAATTCCTGGAATCTTCTCACATATATCTTGAGATCATTCCCCTTCACAATCAGATGGTAAAATTCATCTTTCATCTTCTAGACCTCAGTTCGGGGACAATACTTCTTTATCAAAAACTTCTTGAATTCAACCCAGGTAATCTTGTAAGCTTATTCTATCCTAATAGGTTGGGCAAAAGAATTCCACCAAGATATAGCTTCTTCAATTACGGTACCAGTAGCAAACTTCACCTTGCAGTCTTCGATACAGTTGCTACGGGAAAACACTGATTCAGTTCGCTCAAACCAGCGGATAAGTCCAACAGCTCCTTCTGAACCTTTGAAATTGATAGGTTGGCAGCTCATGAACTCTTTGTAGCTACACTGTCTTGCTACAGGAGCTTCTCTTGGTCTGGTGGTATTATCAGTATTTGCCATGTTAGCGGCTTGTGCTTCCAGAGCTGCGGAAACACTATCAGCAACTAGTTTCTTGATGGCAGCCTGAGTCATGGCTGGTGCTTCAGATGTTGACGTCCTTTTGGGAGGCATTCTATCAACATAAGACAACACGTAATAAGAATGATATCACAAGTCTTAAAATGCAATGCTTATTTTTGAACTTTAAGCATTTTTAACAATAGTGATATTGAAATCATAGATACTTATTTGATATGAATTCTAACAAGCATCTAACTTATTAGTTTATTTTCTAGGGGTCACGATAAGATTCATAATGATGAAGACAGAGATGTAATATAGGACATAGGATGAATATGAAACAATGAAGTACAACGGGATCACTATTATATTATATCATGAACAACTTACCTTTGTACTGTACATAGTCAAAATTTAACAAGTGTTGTTATTTATACCACACATCCCGTGGCAAGGTTAAAAGCTATAACTAGTATCTAATCTAGTAGTCCGATGGTCCATCCTGGCTGTTCTTCTGTTCATAGATTGCATTCAGAAGAATTTCCTTATCTCCTTGGTGAAGAACCTGGATATCTTCGATGATTTGTTCTAGATTAGCAATCCTGAAGCGATCCAGAGAAATCTTGCTATTATTTTCCAATTGCTTTCTTTGAAGTTTATCAATTTGAGTATGAGATCTCGGAGTTCAGCTTCCAGATTGTCAAAATCTTATTGTATGATCACCCGGCCATTTCCAAGACCTTCTATTTTCACTTCTATGTGTTCAATCCGGTCGAGAGAGAGTTCATCTAGGTGATTCAAAATTTCCTCAATTTGCTCCTCGTGACTTTCTAGACTTGTCTTACGAGAGCTTTCTCCTATCTTAAATGCTTAAGGTAGGGCAGAAGTAGAGGAGGATGATCGGTCACGACCTCGTTTCTTAAGTGGTAGTAATTCCTCAGGAAGAAAGAATTCTTGAGGATTAAACATTGAAGATAGCATTGAAGATGGAGGAACAATAGTTGGCAGTGGAATAGGTGAATTTTCAGCATAATCTGCATGCATGACCTTCATATAGGGGTCATCATAAAAAAGTGAAAGAGTTGGTAAAGCTATTGGAACTAAACCAAATGAGCTATTTGAAGAGCTAGAATAAGTTTTTTCGGGTGAAGCTGGGACATAGCCTAGGGAAGCCGGGATATAGTCCAAAAAGTTAAAGGAAAAAGCATCATCAATATCGGAAGTAGGGTGGTTGGGAGAAGACATCACTTTGTTAATAACCCATCGGTAAATAACATAAGTTATTTATTTAATAATATAATAGTTATGTACTTTACATACTATTCGGGAGATGTAGTGACACGGAGGACTTTCTTGGATGGAAAAAGAAAAGTAGTTATAGTTAAGGTTTTAACCTTGTTCTCTATAACCGTGGCTCTGATACCAATCTATAGCACCCCCATTTTGACATATAGCAGCGGGAGCTAATCAGGGGTATTATTTCATAGTACAATAGTCATAATCATAGAAAACGACTTAAAGATACGTTTTTAAAAGATAAGTTATCATTCATTATTTCATCAGAGTTTTTACAAATAGAGGTCCCAAAATCTACATGAAAACATAAAGTTTGAATGATAACAGTTTAGCCATCTTCAAGTCCGTGCTACTCCGTGCCATAAGGTGCTTAGTTACCTGAGATAAACATACTAAAAAGTCAACACAAAGGTTGAGTGAAATTTATAGGTTTATGATCCGTCCAAACCACACCTTAAAATATATATAATATATAATAAAATATAAAATATATATAGTAAGTGTAGTCTGAA
>BQNB010075789.1:0-31360 GCA_026074375.1 Tanacetum coccineum | reverse complement strand
ATTCACATCTTCATGTTCCAAACCGCTAAAGTTGTTGGTATGTAGTTCCTTGAGAAATTGGCCTTTTAGTTCAGAGTTATCCTTGTCTTTAATTTTAGGCCTAGAAACTCCCGATCCATAGTCGGCTCGAGTTTTGCTCATGTATTGCTCCATGGCTTCCGCCATTGTTTTCGCAACTTCTTCCTCCGAATATTCTTGGTCATAAAATAAATTGAAATCAGGTGATATTAATTCATCAAGACTTAGTGTCTTGAAGTGCTTCCTAGATGATCGAAATTCTCGTTCTGGATCATTGAAAGGTATGAATAGTTTGTTTATTAAACTCCTTGTCATGCACTACTTGAAACAAGGGATAAACAATCAGTAGGATAGGCTCGAAAGAAAGAAAACACAAATATATGGAATTGAATGTGGAAAGCAACTGTTACTGTTTCAGATGATCGATACGCCGTATTCAATAGAAGTGAATACGCCATATTAATCACTTGAATGAATACGCTGTATTAGGTAGAAAGTTGGATACGCCGTATCCGATAGAAGTGGATACGCCGTATCGAGTTATCTACCAGAACAGTGTATTAGGAAAACAATTAAATTAAACACACAAATATACAAGCAAACAATTAAACTAACAAGTATACAAAATTATACAGAGTATAAAAAATATACACTAATCTAATTTACACTACTCCTAAGGGTTAGATCTAATCTAATAACCAAAATATAAAATAAAATCAAGATTAAATTTCACTCCCCGATAGCGGCGCTAAAAACTTGATGTGTCGTTATGTGGTGTATATTTTTATGATTCAAGTTTTAAATTTATATTTTGCCGACTTAACAAAAAACAACACTTTAACGGGCAGTGTACCCGGTCGGTGGTAGATTCATGGTAAGTAGGGTGTCGAACACTTGAAGCGAGGTTAAATAATCTCATTTTTATTAATATTTGGTATCTAATCTAAGAACAAACTATGCTAATCCTATATTAGTTCTAATTCTAATTCTAACAGGTAAATGGGGGGGGTCTTCAGTCTGAGAGACTGGCACGGTTTGTGTACTACAATCAATTCAAGAGACTTTAACCACGCAAGAAAATAAACATAAGATAAAAGAGCGATCAAGCCTTATGAATAAAAATTTTAAACAAAATAGCAATCTTAATCCGATAGAAGTTGGTTTGTTTATTCAGTGCAAATGATTACCTTATATCTTAAGGTGTATAACACTCTTACAACTTAGGCCAGGACTTTCATCCTAATACGTAGAACACTTAATTCTGTCACAATTAAAGCATCCGCATAAAGCATCCTTATTTGTTGATTATAATCTATCTTAGGGATTAAAGCAATGATGATCTTGTTAAACCCTAGCTCATAGAGACTTTACCCACTTACTACTTTAATAGCAAATTTATAATCTAGGTAGTTCACTTGTCCAACTATCCAATGGAATCAAACGTTATTGTTGAAGTTATCTAGGATCACCAGGCTATGTCCAAACTTGTTCATAAACTAAATAGGCAATATCTGAAATCTAGTAAGCCAGAAGCGTATTCCTAGCACGGATTCAGCTTGACAATAGATAGTGATCCTATGATTCAAAGATGTATAAATTACTATATGGGAGTGCCATCCCGACATCAGATTACTTGGTCCCGTATCACTAGATACCGGTTGAATGATAGTCCATATTTAACAGCACATAAACAAGTATCAATGTTATAAACATAATCAATAAATAAATGATTAATTAAGCAATCGATATAAAGAACAAAACCAAACATTTAGATCTACATAAAAATGGCTAATACCGAAGGTATTAGACGTTCAAACACCATAATTAATACAATAGAAAGGCTTTTTCTTAGCCAAGTAACTAACCGAGTTAACGAATGATACCAAAAATGAATGATTACAAAACTATAAGAAATTATACGTTGTCTCTTATGGATTGGATCGTGTTGCAGGACCTCTTCTGTTCTTTTTCTCCATTGAAAATCGACTTTTGTAGTTTAGTTATCGAGAATATGATTTAGCACACTTAAAACTCGTTTTTGAGTTTTGTATTTATAGAGGTCTGGAGTCGGTGTTGATACGGCGTATCCAAAGTATTGGATACGACGTATTGGGGTTTCTTAGAGTAGGGACCACGTTTGATATCTTCCAGAATATTCACCTTATATATCTCCAATACGGCGTATTTTGTCTCTCTGGAACGAACGTATTGACATGATCCTTCGTGACTTTGGTGAGTGCAGGCACAGATACGCCGTATCTTTCTTGATGGATACGGCGTATTGGTTGTCATAACATTAATCTTCAAAATATCTTCATTTAAGCTCCAGAATGCGTGCCTTTTGCTAATATTCACCAAGTACTCTCCATAATTACTGCAATTCTCAAATACAAATGATTAAGTAATAATTCTTTGCAGTAATTATACAAAATGGGTTTATTTTACATGATAAACGATGCTATAATATAGACGTTAATTGATGTCCCAGTTTCCTTGATGAGTGTCAAGTGGTTACCTTTTTAAAAGCCATTCGATGCAGGTTTAGAAATTGTTAATTGCAGAACCGGGAGTCGACGACAAACTGTCGGCAGCCCACATGGTTCAACATCCATTGATTGTAATTTTTAAAGGATAGTATCAAGAAGTGACAAAAAACAAATGATGTCAAGATTCAAGCGTAAACAAAACTTTATGGTTTGAAGGCTGTTCGTATCATTTTCTCTTTTGTTCAGATATGAAACTTTTCTGTTTCGTCGACGAATTTTTCGATTCAAGGTATGTTTAGGTTCAGGGAGTGATTCAACAAGTTCAGAGTTGGAAGCATGTGTATGCATCCAAAGGAGAATTTGTTTGGGTTTAGTTTGCCAGAAACTGTACGGCGATTTTTTTTTTGAAAAATAAAATGGTTAAAAATTATTATAAAAGTTGATTACAGAACAGCTTTAAAATCTCCGGCAGCGGCACCAAAAACTTTTGATGTGTTTAAAAAATAAATACGTTGTATTGGACAGAAAGTTGGATATGACGTATCCAATGGAAGTAGATACGCCGTATCAAGTTATCGACCAGAATAGTGTATTAGGAAAATAATTAAATTAAACATACAAATATACAAGCAAACAATTAAACTAACAAATATACAAAATATACAGAATATACAAAATATACACTAATCTAATTTACACTACTCCTAAGGGTTAGATATAATCTAATAACCAAAATATAAAATAAAAATCAAGATTAAATTTTACTCCCCGGCAACGGCGCCAAAAACCTTGATGTGTCATTGTGTGGTGTATATTTTTATGATTTAAGTTTTAAATTTATATTTTGCTGACTTAACCAAAAACAACACTTTAACGGGCAGTGTACCCGGTCGATGGTAGATTCGTGCTAAGTAGGGTGTCGAACACTTGAAGCGAGGTTAAATATCTCAATTTATTAATATTTTGGTTATCTAATCTAAGACAAACCTATGCTAATCCTATATTTGTTCTAATTCTAATTCTAACAGGTAAAGGGGGTCTTCAGCCTGAGAGACTGGCACGGGTTTGGTGGTGACTACAATCAATTCAAGAGACTTTAACCTATGATTAGCATGACAATATTTGTGATCCTATGATTCTAGATGTATAAATTACTATATGGAGAGCCATCCCGACATCTAGATTACTTGGTCCGTATCACTAGATACAATTGAATGATAGGTCGCATATTAAAGCACATAAACAAGTATCATGTGATAAACATAATCAATAAATAAATGATAAATTAAGCAATCGAGATATAAACAAAACCAAACATTTAGATCTTCATAATAATGGCTAATACCCGAAGGTATTAGACTTCAAACATCATAATTAATACAAGAGAAGTGGCTTAGCCAAGGTAAACTAACCGAGTTAACGAATGATACCAAAAATGAACGATTACAAAAGTATAAGAAATTACACGCTGTCTCATATGGATTGGAATGCGTTGCAAGACCTCTTCTGCTCTTTTTCTCCTCTGAAAATCGACTTTTGTGGTTTAGGTATCGAGAATATGATTTAGCACACTTAAAACTCATTTTTTGAGTTTTGTATTTATAAGGTCTGGAGTCGATGTTGATACGGCGTATCCAAGGTTTTGGATACGACGTATTGGGGTTTCTTAGAGTAGGGACCACGTTTGATATCTTCCAGAATATTCACCTTATATATCTCCAATACGGCGTATTTGTCTTCTCTGGATACGGCGTATTGATCATGGATCCTTCGTGGTCTTTGGTGAGTGCAGGCACAGATACGCCGTATCTTTCTTGATGGATACGGCGTATTGGTTGTCAGAACATTAATCTTCAAAATATCTTCATTTAAGCTCCAGAATGCGTGGCTTTTGCTAATATTCACCAAGTACTCCATAATTACTACAATTCTCAAATACAAATGATTAAGTAATAATTCTTTGCAATAATTATACAAAATGGGTTAATTACATGGGATAAACGATGCTATAATGTAGACGTTATTTGATGTCATCAGTTTCCTTTGATGAGTGTCAAGTGGTTACCTTTAAAAGCCAATTTGTTTACGGTTTTAGAAATGGTAATTGCAGAACCGGGAGTCGGAGCGACAACACGGTCGGCAACCCACATGGGTTCATCATCCATTGGATTGTAATTTTTAAGGATATCAAGAAAGTGACAAAAACAAATGATGTCAAGAATCAGAGCGTAAACAACTTTTGGTTGTGAAGGCGGTTCGTTTCTTTGTTCGAATGGAACTTTTCTGTTTCGTCGACGAATTCTTCGATTCAAGGTATGTTTAGGTTCAGGGAGTGATTCAACAAGTTCAGAGTTGGAAGCATGTGTATGCATCCAAAGGAGAATTTGTTTGGGTTTAGTTTGCCAGAAACTGTACGGCGATTTTTTTTGAAAAATAAAATGGTTAAAAATTATTATAAAAGTTGATTACAGAACAGCTTTAAAATCTCCGGCAGTGGCACCAAAAACTTTTGATGTGTTTAAAAACTTTAAATTTATAAGACTAAAATTACCGATTTATTAATTAGAAACACATCAGGTAAAAGTATAACCCACGTATGTAGTATTTTATCTTAGGTAAGACCAGGTCGTCCACAGGGATTTGATTTGTGTTCAAATAATCGTAGTTAAAATAAACTTTAACAATTTTAAGATAAATGGCGCTAAATTTAATAATGATAAAGATGACTACTTAGGATAACTTCATATAATCCCTAAGCAATGGTGATAATTACGATCTCAGATTTAGGACTTTAACTTATAAAAAGGGTTTCTTGTCAGAAAACGTTTTCACAAATTAACTTGTTTTAACTTAAGACTTATATCTAGTTAACTCGATCAAATGTGTCACTCAAATAATCTTATTACTATTATATCAAATCCATTTTGTTTATCAAATAACGTAAGCGGATTTCTCCTTTCAAACGATAAAGACCCTAGACAAATCTTTAAAACTATATAGTTCACAACGTGTCTTTCGACCTATACCGTTATGAGTATACAATCAAAGTTGATAATTAATGTGTTTCAAAAGCTTTAAATTTATAAGAATGAAATTACCGGTTACTATATGGAAACACACGGGTAAAAGTATAACCCACGTATGTAGTATAACACTTCACGTAAGACCAGGTCGTCCACAGGGATTTGCGCAGTGTTTAAATAATCAGATGAAAAATAAACTTAACAGATTTAAAATAAACTTAACTGAATTCAATAATGAGAAAGATGACTACTCGGATAATTTCATATAACTCATAAGCATTGGTGATAGTTACGATCTCAAACTTAGGACTTTAATTTATAAAAGGGTTTTCTCGTCAGAAAACATTTTCACAAATTAACTTTTCAACTTAAGACTTATATTTAGTTAACTCGATCAAATGTGTCACTCAAATAATCCAGTTACTATTATATCAAATCTATTTTGTTTATCAACTAACGTAAGTGGATTTCTCGTAACAAACGATAAAGATCAAAGACAATATATAGTTCACAACGGGTCTTTCGACCTATACCGGTGTGAGTATATAATCAAAGTTGATAAGATTGGACACGGTAGGATTTTAACGTAAACTTAAGATTAACAAGATCGTAATTTGATAACATCAAATATTTAATACTTTTTCATATCAAAATCCCGCGTTTATTGCCTTGCTTTATATCATTTTATATGAATTCGATACTTATCTCATTTATTTTGCGAATTCAGGTAATTAGAGGCATTGGAATGAAAAAAGGAGAGAAATGGCCAAAAATAGTACCAAGACTTATTTATTTAGTAGAGGTACTAAATTCGTTGGATGGCTACAATATTTCTCTAGGATGTGACTAAAAGCCAAAGTGATGAATAGTACCACTACTATAATATTTAGTAGGGGTATTATATTTTTAAAGACTAATGATATTGATATTGGAAGCTTAGAAGACATTACGACGTAATGTCGTGCCGGAGTTACGCCGTAATCAGTTACTTATTACGAGGATTTGGCGCTGACAAAGCATTACGGCGTAACGTCCCGCAGGAGTTACGCCGTAATCAATTATTATGGAAAATATTATATTGTTGACTAAGGGTTACGGCGTAACCAGGTGATTTAATTACGCCATAACATATTTTTACACTGCAAGATAAAATGCCTCGTCAGAAATATTACGGCGTAACGTGGTCGATGCCGTTACGCCGTAACGATGACTCATCGCATAGACTAAAGTTGCGCAAAAGATATAAAGTTTCATGAATTAGTTCTAAACTACATAGAAGACGAACGACTAAATGTGTACATGTGCAAAACTTTGTAATAACTACATATAGTGAAAGAATGAATTCATTCTAATCATTCTGATCGTGTGGAATAGCGACAACAAGAGAAGCGAAGAAAAGAGCAGGCAGCTTGCCTGGTTGGTGTAGGGCAAACCCTTCAAGGTTTGCCATGGCATTCGAATAGGGGATAGATAGCACTCAATTGAAACAACTTGTATTCATACATCAACTTATTATGGTCAATTTAATTTAATAATTATTTTGATTTATTTGGATCTAGCAATTTAATTTGTTGATGTCATGATTATTTGTTATGTTTTATTGTTTGTTATTTGGCGTTTAATTTATTAATAATCATTGTGATGATTGATTTATGATTTTATTGTTTTATTGCATCCTTTATTAATTTATGTTGTATGCTTTTAGAACCTTGCATTCATGTCTAAATTTTGATATAAGGTTTAGTGCAGTCAATGATATATATGATCTCAAAGACCTTAGCATGCATGATTCATTGCAGGAAGTCTAATCCTTGTAATTGTTCGTCCTTTACCCATGAGGCGAACTCTTATCATTAATTATTTGGTTAAGGAGTGCGAGCTAATAGGAGACCACCTGTTAGAGTTAAGCCTATCTCGTAAGCTAAAAGGAAATCTTAATGACTGTAAATTGAGAATAGGTTAATTCTCCTTGTGAGTCCATTCCACTCAGTAAATATAGGTTAGGTTTCAAATACAAAATTGGACCTAATGAATGTAAGACCCATTTTAAGGTTGTGATTAGAACATTGCACGTAAGATCATAATTAAATGTGTTCTTCTCCTCTAGTTGTCCACCTCTATACCAATTTCCCTTTTCTACAAGCAAGCCTTGCCACCAAATAGTCCATAGTAATCTCAAATATTCAAACATGTTTTCTTTCCTGATTTCTTAGGTAGAATAATAAAATCAATTAAACAATTAGAGACACAAATCATTCTTTGGGTCGACACCCGTACTTACCAATCACTGCACTATACATGATAGGGTACACTGCTCTTTAGTGCATAGGAATAGTCAAGGTAGTTAGAGTTTTATAAATGTAAAACCTGACGTAGTTTTTATTTAAAAGAAATTACGCATTAAGTTTTTGACGCCGCTGCCGAGGAACGGTTTTTGTAGTTTTTGATTGTTTGATTGATATATGTGTGTTTGTGAGTGCTTGTCCTTATGTTCTTCTCTTAATTCTGAATGTTTGCATGTTTGATTGAGTGTTGTTACGGCGCAACTCTTTTGATTACGTCGTAACTTGATCTATTATGACGTAACCAGTTCATCATGTTACGGCGTAACGTATTTTGTGTGAAATAAAAAAAATTCGTTTCAAATTTGGTTATGATGTTAATTGGTAGTACTTGTTGTGGCATATCTGGTTACCAAATCGGGGACACCAAAATTAGTTTGGGCATTGCTTGAACCTTTCAAATGTTTTCTAATGCCACATGTGTTTTAATGTTGAGCCTTCCAACCTTAATGTTTTTATACATGTGGTCTTATTCCCGAGTCAAGTATTTGCCAAAATTTTATGCTCCTCTTCTATTGCTCAGTTTCATTACACATTTAATGCACAGGTTTGTTAGTGAGCAGGTTGAGCAATTATTTTTAGGTGAGGAGACATGAAGATTGGGCATTAGTGGGGATGTCTAAGCAGCCTATGATGGAGGCTAGAGTCGAACTTAACGACTCTTTAAATAAACAAAAGTCTTATCCTTTTAAACTGTTTTTTGCATATTAGTTGGTTTGCATGTTTCTCACTTTATTTTGCAGGATCTAGCAGCTAGGAGGCTAAGCTCGAGACTGACTCGACCAGTAATTGTGTGGTAACCTTGCTGTTGTAGCAGCAGTTATGGCGTAACACTTATAGTTACGCCATAATTTTCTCAGTTACGGCATAAACCTTATTATAATTACGATGTAACATATCAAACTAAAACCTTTTAAATCATCACATGATTACGGTGTAACCACCGTCCACTTGGGCCACCAAGTGGTTTAAAAGGCTTGTTGCATACGCTAAATGCAACCATGATTCCTACGAAAGTGAGTTGGGTTTATTTTGTATATTTTTGTATATTTTGGTGCTTTCTATCCTGGTTTATGCTTTTGGTATTAGTCTTTTTTACAACTACAGTTAATGTACAGGATGAGGTACTAGGATTTTAATCAAGCTGCAAAAAAGCACCCCGAACCAGTCTAGTTATATGCTTTACTTGATGATGAAATTGCCTGTAATGGTGGACGTTGCTCGAAGAATCAGACTTGGAACATGGCTTAGAGCATGTTGTCTCTTCATCATACCGAACAAATATAGGGGAGTGATCCATTCCATTTCTAACCATTCCTATTTCAATTTTATATACTTAAGTCTGTCTTAAGTGAGGGGAAAATATTAGAAATAAACACTCATTTGAGTATACTTGCCTTTATTTTGCTAGTTTATTTTGAAAAATGATTCATTACTAAAATTTTGACATTTTTTCATTACTTAACTAGTGAAGACTATACTGAACACACATGCCTTATAATTCAATTATGTGAGGATAAGCCTTTCTGTTTTCCCCTTATACATAATCCATTAAAAATAAGTGTGCTGGTGGCTGTAGTTGACTTTTGAACTTGGCCTAGTATATCTTTTTGAGACCACCATAATGAGTATTGCGCCTAGTGTAATCGGTGTAGCTGTGATAAAAGACAAATTTTAGGATTAACCCCAAATAGCCCATCCATTTCATGTTATGTTTGTGTATATTGACTTTTCACACTGATTAGTTAATCCCCCTGTTAAACCCTTTGTTGCACTCTCTTTAGTGCAAGATACCCCTAGTACAACCTGTTGAGCCTTTCTTTTCATTTTGTAACCCAATATATGTTGTTTCGTTACACCTATCACCTAGTCTACACTGTAGTTTCTTTTGTCCATGATCGGGGAGTTGCTGGCTAATTTTGGGTTTCACTGGTGGAAATCGCGGGTTAGGATAGAGGGTATTTGAAGAAAAGATGGGCTTTGAAGATAGTTGATCTCAAGTGGAGGGATGCTCGTGTATATATGTGTCTGTATCGTGATTCATTTCATTGTATCCTTGTCTTGCATAAAAAAAGAATAAAGAGGATGCAAGCAAGTGTTTATTAGATTGTAACAGCTGATCATCATTATAAATCAGCTCTCATGTCGTATCGTGGCAGTATTTCCGCCTTGTCCAGCTGGCGATGATTCCGTCTTTATAAACGGGTAGTTCTTATAAACCCATGACATTTCTATCGCTCCTTTCTATTATAACTCTATACGTACAATGAGGGCATTGTATATCTCAAATGAGGGGAAGGGAGATAGAAATGAGGTGTTTGGTGAAATTATGTGCTAATTTGGCCTAAATTTTTTTAAAAAAATTAACACATAATTTTTGTTAATTGATGATGAAGGCCGAGTTAATGCGTCTTTCTTGCCTAGTTTATGGAGATTATGAGGCAATGCATTACATTTCATACACATTAATTCGTGTATTATAAAGACCCCTTGACTCGTGACCCTCGTTTTACCTTATGGGATTTGAATGCGACCAGTGACGGGGAGATTGTGGACCTAGAAATCTATTTGTTTTGTGTTTTTATTTAACAACAATTAAATGTGCATCCCATGTCTTTATCCTACCCTATATCATTCTCCTAACCCTTGGTTTTACTCGAATGAGGGAATTGAATGCAATCATACATGTCTATTCCGTCGTTACAGATGTGTATGTGTGATTTTGTCACACTTGTTGGTGTAACCCTTTTGGTTAAAATAAAAGAATGATTTACCCCGTAAGCCTTTGTGTTGTGTCAACCAATTTGCTTTTTTGAACAAGTTGCATCTATACTCTAGTGGTGGAGATTAGTATCTTTGCCAAGCTTATGATAGAATACGCGTCATGATTGAGAAGTTGAGTGATCACCAAAAGTAAAACACATAGATTAGTGAGAGTATGAGTGTGATTTGTTTTTCCTTTTTGTGAGGTGCTCGGTTTAGAATTTTCTAGCATATGTAATTTTTAAATTCATATCTTAGTGGGTAACTAGGGAGATATCTTTTTGAGAATTATTTAAAAGGTTCTACTTAAGGGCAAGTAGAAGTCAAGGGGGGGGGGGGTATTGAGTGTGATTCATTTTTCCTTTTCGTTGAGGTGCTTCGGTTTGGGATTTTTTTCTCATAGGTTTATTTTTTATTCAATCTTCCTGGATAACTAGGGAAATATCTTTTTGAGAATTATTTAAAAGGTTCTACTTAAGGGCAAGTAGAAGTCAAGGGGGGGGGGATATTTAATTACATCAAATATTTAATATTTTTTCATATCAAATTCCCGCGTTTATTGCCTTGCTTTATATCATTTTTATATGAATTCGATACTTAATTCATTTATTTTTCGAATTCAGGTAATTAGAGGCATTGGAACGGAAAAAGGCGAGAAATGGCCAAAAATAGTACCAAGACTAATTTATTTAGTAGAGGTACTAAATTTATTGGATGGCTAGTATATTTCTTCAGGATGCGACTAAAAGCCAAAGTGAAGAATAGTACCACTACTATAATATTTAGTAGGGGTACTATATTTTTAAAGACTAATGATATTGATATTGGAAGCTTTGAAGACATTACGGCATAACTTCCCGAAGGAGTTACGTCGTAATCAGTTACTTATTACGAAGATTTGGTGCAGACAAGGCATTACTGCGTAATGTCTCGCAGGAGTTACGCCGTAATCAATTATTATGGAAAATATTATATTGCTGACTAAGGGTTACGGCATAACCAGGAGATTTAATTACGTCGTAACATATTTTTACACTACATGATAAAATGTCGCGTCAAAAATATTACGGCGTAACGTGATCGATGCCATTCCGCCGTAATGATGACTCATCGTAGGGACTAAAGTTACGCAAAAGATTTCAAGTTTCATGAATTAGTTCTAAACTACATAGAAGACGAAGGACCAAATGTGTACATGTGCGAAACTTTGTATTAACTATATATAATGAAGGAATGAATTCATTCAATCATTCTGATCGTGTAGAATAGCCGACAACAAGAGAAGCGGAGAAAAGAGCAGGCAACTTGCCTGCTTGGTATAGGGCGAACCCTTCGGGGTTTGCCATGGCATTCGACTAGAGGATCGATAGCACTCAGTTGGCACAACTTGTATTCGTATATCAACTTATTATGGTCAATTTAATTTAATAATTTTTTTTGATTTATTTGCATCTAGCAATTTAATTTGTTGATGTCATGATTATTTGTTATGTTTTATTTTTTGTTATTTGGCGTTTAATTTATTAATAATCCTCGTGATTATTGATTTATGATTTTATTATTTTATTGCATCATTTATTAATTTATGTAGTATGCTTTTAGAACCTTGCATTCCTGTCTAAATTTTCATATAAGGTTTAGTGCAGTCAAGGATCTATATGATCTCAAAGACCTTGGCACGCATGATTCATTACAGAAAGACCATGCTGGAATAAGCTGTCAGAATAAACTGACCGAATAAGCTCTCCTAAACAACACTAAATCGCTCCTGCAGCTTTGATGCCACTTGTTAGGTCTTGAATTTAGGATCAATAAGCAATAAAGTATGTGTTTAGGTGTTTTGTATATGTTTATTCTAGAGAGAGAAAGATTAGAAAGTAAAGAGAAATACGGAGGAGGAGGATTAGAGAAATGAGATTAGATTGATTAGAGAAAACCACCTCACTAATGAGGTAGGGAGGGATATTTATACCCAAATACAAGGAAGAGCAAGGAGCTCTTGTTTCTTAGCTTTTTGGCTATTTGTTGGGTCTCGTGACTTTATTTAAGTCATGAGCCTATCACTTAACCTATTACACAACATTATTTCTCTATTTATTACAAAACATTTATCTTAATAAGATCGTCACTTTATCATTCCTAACAATCTTACCCCAAGGGACGATCATTGTGATCTCTCTTTGATTGCATTAATGATCATCATTTTCTTATTCGTAACAATCTCCCCCTAAAGGATGATCATTGAGATCTCTCTTATGACCTTGATCTTTGAACTTTAATGCTCGTTTGTCTTGAATCTTGTTGTGTAATAGTGGTCTTGTTCCAATCACGCTCTAGAGATCTTGATCATGATCTTTCCATTTTCCTTTTTGACTTTGCCTTTGAGATCTTTTGATATCATCATTCTTTACCGTGAATCCATCTTGATTTATCTTTTGAAGCTTCTGACCAACATACTCATACTTTCTTGACAACTTACAATCTTCCTCATGTATAAATTTTGTCTTAATCAACAACTTGATGATTTGAGGAAGTTTTCTGAAAGGTAGAGATGTTGTTGATGTTATTGTTCTTAAATGTATCTCCTCGGTTGACTTCCCCCCAGTTCGTACCGCATGACTACAAGCAGTTCAATCGCTTTCCCCCAAACATACAACCATTCGTAACACAAACTTCACATAGACAACTCATAGAAGATAGAACCTATAACTTTCAGATCAATAAAGTCCTGGATGATAGAACCTATAACCTTTAGATCAATAAAGTCCCAGATGTACACATTTCTTCCCCCCAATTGTTGCATTATATCGAAATATTCAGCTAGAACACTTCTCTTTCCCCTGATTATATTTGATGACCATCAAACATAATCATAATCTTGTTACACCTGAATATTCGATAGTAAAGTCATGTGTGAAGTGCAGTCCAGGCATGAGAGTCAACTACTAACTTCAATTCCAACAATCTCCCCTTATCAATATTGTGACATCATAAGTAACCATGGTAATCTAACGCTTCACTTGAATAAATCAAGGAAATGTTGTTTGTGTTTTTCAAAAACAAATTTCGAAAGAACACGATAACTACTAGATCACTTAGATTACTAGTCAATAATCCCAGGATGTTGTATACACCAAAGTTAATTAAGTCCCGGATGTACACATTTCTTCCCCCTAGTTGTTGCACTATGTTGTATACACCAAAGTTAATTAAGTCCCTGATGTACACATTTCTTCCCCCTAATTGTTGCGCTCTATCAAAATATTCAGCTAGAACACTTCTCTTCCCCCTGATTATATTTGATGACCATCAAACATAATCATAATCTTGTTACGCCTGAATATTTAATAGTGAAGTCATTTGTGAAGTGTGGTCTAAGCATGAGAGTCAACTACTATCTTTAATTCTAACAATCCCCCCCACATACATAGTATTGTAACATCATAAGTAACCTGGTAATCCACACTTCACCTTGAATAAATCAAGGAAATAGTGTTTGTGTTTTCGAAAACAAATTCCGAAAGAACACTATAACTACTAGATCACTTGGATTACATAAGTTTAACACTAATTAAATCATAAGACAATCATTTTCAAATTAAGTGACATACGTTCAGCGTTGGGCTTGATGTTAGCACCTGGTAGATTCCCATTCGAATGCATTGGAAATACTTAATTTTAAGAATCACTCTTGAATGTCCGGCAATGTCAACAAAGACCACTGCATTGTCACATAGACATATAAGCGACTCTTGTACTTTTGGTATCTTTGATGTTTAATACAAATGTACTTTTGTGTCCTATATGTGAGATTTATGATTTGATCTTATTTGGCTCTAGACTCAATAAAGTGCGTTTTGTTTTTTTGTGATCGGAGGCTGGAGCAGACTGCTACCTTTTCAATATCAACAAACTCAAAGTGAGAAGTCGATAGATTATGGGTTTAATATCCGTGACTATGAAACAAGAATTCTTTTGAGAGAATCTTGAGTAGCTGGGAAGGGTTATACATTGCATCACTGGGTCCATGATGTCTTTCTTCAATACCAAATATCATCTTTGTGATATTTGATAGATTATGTATTGACCTGGTTTCTGCCTAATGTTTGTGGAGGGCTTCTTCTTTCACCCTTTGTACATCATTTCTTTTTCATTCTTTAACCCCTTCAATGTCCACCAAGACGTCATTACTATCATCATGTTGTGATTGTTCTGATGATAGCTCATGCCTTAGTTGACATTATTCCTATTTACATTCAACTCCATCATACCTAAGGACATATATTCTATCTATGGAATGTCCCTGGGTAGATCCCTCCTATTCTGGTTGGATCATGGGATAATACCTAACCTTACCACCTTATTTCTTCTTTGATCATCGTGAATTGAGTCTGGTTTTGATAGGATATAAGAATCAGAACCATAAAACCACTTGAAAATCAATCAAAGTGTTTGATATAAATAAAAACATTTAACACTTTAAAAGTTACATTTTTTAGAAATACTCCCCCTACACATGTGCATTGATATTCAAAATTCTTTTGCACAAGGCGGAAAGAGTTGATTGCACATTGAGTCTTTTAGATCACTTTGTTATTCCACACACTTAAGCATTTATCTTTCTTGATCACATTTTAATCCATTTTTCTCCCCCTCAAAAATAGCATACCATATGATATTTTTGATATCAATGGATTAAAATAGCTATATGAGATTTTGAAAATACATTTGAGAAAACGGATATAGCATGATTATGATTTGGAACCTTTCTGAATGTTCTAAACAAATTTGAAAACCTAGTTGCATCAAAGTATGTCGATATAAAAAACGTATGGTCAGTAGATTGCTCACTCCTCATCCTGTTAATTTCAAGAAAATGTCATAACCGGACACAATCTTCACCATTTGCACGCTTATCAATATAAACACACTTGACAACAACTACTTTTAAATCGATTATTATTCATTTGTTCAAAACATTTTCCTTTATACTCTCCCTAAAAAATAGATATAAATCAAATGATTGAATGAGAAAGGGAGTGTTGAACACACAATTTGAAAGATTTTGAATAACTCTTGAAAATTCGTGTTCAAACTTTTGTATACCATTTTACTTGAGCTCAAGATTTGGAATATCTTAAATGAAATAGCTCAAGTCTGTTTTGAAGATAAAGCGCACTGAAACGTACACTTTTATTTTATTTAAAAACCGGGTTGTTATTTGAAATTTAATAACAAGCCATTTTGATGAGCAAACTTTTGAAAGATTTTGAAAATCTTTGTGAAAAAATTGAATAAATTTTGCTCAAAACAAGAAGATTTCTCTTCTTTTAAAGGTAAAGCGCACTTAAGCGTACACTTTCCTTTTATTTGAAGACCGGGTTGTAATCAGACATTTGATTACAAACCATCGACATCGAATTTAGACAACAACCTTTGGAACCCATTTAAGCACGGTGCTAACGGGTTTGCCAAGTTTTGTAAACCATTTTAAAGTTGTGTCAAGTTGATGTAAAGACGTTGAATTCCAAAGAGAGCTTGAAACCGGTGTTTCATTTGAAAACAACTCTCGTAGGATTAACGGAGATTTAAAATTCCTTTTGATTTTCCATTGATTTTTGAAACTCGGTGTTTCATGTGGAGTTTTAAATCTTGTTGACGAAGAAGATTTCCATTTTTTATTGTCATTTGATGAAACATTCTGAAAATTTGTTTTTGCATCATTTGAAAATCTTCCTTTCATGTTGATGGTCGAAGCAAAGTCATTCTTGTTTTGCATTAAAAGCATTTCTGATTTGGAATATTTGAAAGATTTCGAATGACTTTGCTTTGGTCTCCACACTAGTTTAACCGGTGTAAAACGAGAGTGTGGAGTTACAAAAAATTGATTCTTTCCTTTTAAAGTACTTGTCTTAACACTCTTTTGAGGAAAAAATGTTTCAAAACTTTGAGATTTCTTAGAAAACTTCCTATCTTTTTTTAAAGAATAGGTTGTAAACTGAGAAACCCTTCTTAAAAACGGTTTTGAGGATTCACCCGTGTAAACCTTTTCCGAAATACTTTCTTTACTTTTTGAAGATTTTGAAACGTTGATGTTCCATTTTTTTCAATTAAGAGAATCAAACTTCACTTTTAAAGAATTATACGAAGTTCTCAACTCATGATATTCTTTTTGACATGAACGAATATCTTGAGATGCTAATTGTGATTCTAAAGATGCAATTTGTTTCAAAAGCTTATCTCTTTCATTGTTAAGTAACGGTGGTTTTCTTAAAAATGAAGAATTATCAAACTTTGTTTCCACATGCTTCCCTTTCAGATTTTCCAGTTGAGTCTTTAAATGATTAATCTCTTTCAAAAATTGATCTTTTTCAGCTTTAGAATCATAAACCTTTCGAACCAATTGTCGTTCAAGAACAACTTTCATTTTTTTTAGTTTTTCAAAATACGCCTCGAATTTGGCTGTTCTGTTCGACAATTCAAGATTGACATCATCAAAATCTTTTGACTTTTGAGCAATGATTTTTTCAAGATGAATAACCTTTGATTCAAAATCACACTTTTCATTATCAAAAGCATTCAATTTTCCCAATGTTGCCCTTTTTTCTTCATCAGCGAAAACATTCTCAAGATTATCGATTTTTATCAACAAATCAGAATTTTCTTTTATTTGTTTTGCTAAAGACTTTTCCAGCTCATCAATCTTTATTTGAAAAACACTTGTTTTGTTTTCAAAAAGATTTTGTTTCTTCCCCAATTCCTTGTTAAGTTCAGAAATATCCAATTGCTTCTTTTTGAAAAATTCAATCTTTCCGAAAATGTTATTGAACTTAGTTTCAGCAAATTCAAACAATTGAAACTTCAGATTTTCTGCCTCGTTTTGTGTTACATTTGAAGTTTTTGTTTGAACCCGCGACTTTTTGATTGAATCAAACAAGTTTTTGTAAGTCAACTTCAAGTGTTCATTCTCCTTAATTAATGACGCCACTCGATGTTCCAACTCAATGTTTTTAGTTTCAATTTCATCAAAATTGTCCTTAACTTTGACTTCATCACATTGATTAGTCTCAACTCTTGACCTTTGAACCGAATCAAACAAATCTTTATAAGTCTGTTTCAAATGAGCATTCTCGATTTGTAATGATGCCATAAAATTCTCATTTTCTTTTTGCAATGTTTTCAAAGAATTATTTTCTCGAGACTTGTGCTGAAGTGCGATTTCAAAAGCAATACTCTTTGCCTCAAATTTTGACAAATCTTTTTCCAATTCAACAATTCTTTTTGACAATTCCTGTGTGACTTCAAATGCATCATTACAAACCGTATCAGCTGTTTTACTCTCATTTGAAACATCTTTTGACTCTTTTGAAATTCTTTCAGTTTCATCATGTAAATCCTTATTCCTTATTTCCACACAAGAGGTTATGACAAGATTCTTGATATCTTCAGCTAAGGATGCTTCCAAGAGTTGATCTTTTAAAAGCTCATTTTGTTTGAAAGTTTCATCAAGATCATTTTCCACTGAAACAAAAACATCTTTCATTTCTTTTACATCTCTTTTAAATCGATTCTGAAAGACTTCAAAATAGACATGCCATTCTCGAAGAATTAATTTCGCTTCTACACAAACATCGATTAATCGAAGTTCTTCTTTAGACGTATAGAAAATGCTTTCTCGTTTACAATTCTTTTCTAGTAACTCAAAGCAAATTTCTGTAATATTTGTCCATTTGAATCAAAGTCACAAGCATTGGATTTGCACTAGGCATTAATGCCATGCTTGGTTTTGTCTTAGAAGCAAATTTCTCAGAAGATGTTTTTGAAACAGAAGATATAAAAGATGATGAAAAATATGTTTGTTCAGCAGAACGCTCTTTTTGAGGAACAAAGTCTTTATAAAGTTTGTTCAAATTTTCGTAATCGATTGGTTGAATCTTTAGCTCTTGAATTTTTTCATCTTTTTGAAACTCATTCATTTTTAATTGACTCTTTTCAGCATCCTCAAGAGTTTCCTCAGAATCAAACACATGCAGTTGTTCATTTTTATTACAAATCTCAGAAGCACGATACAACTTAGGAATTTTAGCATAAGCTTGTGAAAGAACACAAGAACCGTTATATCTCACACCCAACTTATGTAAGTTATCCCGAAAAGCTTTTTGTTCATTTGTAAGCAACCGAAGTGTGTCAGTTGATCTGCCCATTTTACAAACAACATTTTCAAGATCTTTGATTTTATCTTGTAACTGAATAATATCATTAAGATATTTTTCCTCTTTGTCACGTTGTGTTTGTTTGAAAATCGTTTGTGTCTTTTGAAGTAATTGAATTATTTCCTCGTTTGATCCCATTTTCTCTAATTGACACAACGAACCCCAAAAATTTTCGACACAAACCCCAAAAATTTTCGATCCAAAATATCCAACACGAACCAAAAATTCACCTCAAATTATATGACCCAACGAATCAAATCACTTTCGAAAAATCTTCTTGCAATTAAAAGTCGTAAACTAAAATTGTATTATCAAAAATTATCCCAATGCAACGAAAAATATCAACAATACTCGCATGAGATATGCAAAATTCAGCTCACAACAATTTTAGTTTCGTGTAAACTACAATCAAATCGGCCCAATATCATATTAGACTAATGAGCTATGATTTACAAACAACGAAAAGCCCAACTTCATTACACAACATATAACCCTAACAAAATTTCACACGCACACAACACTTTTCTTATAACTTTGTAAACTCACACAACAAAACATTCACAGATACAATTCACACACACAATTCAAACACATTTACTCAATCATAACCCTAACCCTAAAACTTTTATACACGCAGCCACAATATCTTGTTACACTCACAAAAACACAAACATACACGCCTTTTTTTTATACACACACTTCTCTTCCTAATCAAAAGATAACCCTTCCCAATCTCAAAACAACAAACTCACAAGAGACTCCGTCAAATAACTCATACAAAAGAACACATGTATTTCTCTCGACTTTACTCGTTTAATCGACGATTTAAAAGATGACACAGGTAGATTTCCTTTTTATTTTTGATGTTTCTTTCTTTTTCTTGATAATCGAAACAAAAGAGGACAAGAACACGTTTGTTCTTGGTTTTTCTTTAAAAGATTTTGAAAATAAAATGAAGATTTTGCTTCAAAACATTTAGATCTATGATGATGAGGGTTTTTGATTTGAGATCTTAATAGATTTGTTGTCTTGAAAAAGATACACAAACAAACCCTAACTGAGATCTTTTCTTTATTATCGTTTTTGTTAGTTTGGAAAATCGAAAGAAAAAGAAAACTTAACCATTTTGTTCTTGGGTTTCTTTTGATTTTTGAAAATTAGCAAAAAGTGAAAGTTCAAAAACGATCTATGATGATATGCACCATACACAAAAATCTTTAAAGATTGCTAAAAAAATAATGGACAAATACAGAGAAGCCAAAAAAAACCATATAAATGTAATGGATAATTTATAACAAGAAATAATACATAAGATTAAAAATTGTGCGCGATTATAATAGATAATTGTAGCCCCCTGTTAATTTTTATCCGCTAAATACAAGAAACAAAGATCAGGAATGAACACTTTGTTTGTTTTTCGCTTATCACAAATTGATCTATGATGATATGGTTTTTGTGTTTTGAAAAGAACTTGATGTTCTTGAAATCTCTTATGAGATGTAAAAGAAAAACCAAAGCTGAGATCTCTATTTTCAAAAATTACTGGTTCCGAGTTTGTGATTCTTGTTTCTTGTTTTTGAGTTTGTGTTTCTTGTTTCTTGTTTCTTGTTTCTTGTTTCCGAGTTTGATATGATCCGAGAATGATTTTTGAGAAAGAATTTTTGGATCAATGATGATAATGAAAAATCTAAGATCTTATGATGAGGTTGAGTTTGATTTTGTGTTTGAAAAATATGAGATCTTTTGTATCTTCCGAATTTGTGTTTCTTGATCCGAGTTTGAGATGTTTGAGATTTTGTTTCCGAGTTTGGTTTGTTTTCCGAGTTTGATGTTCGAGATTAACTTTGGATCCGAGTTTGATTTGATTTAATATCAAGTTTGAATCAGCTTGTGTTTCCGAGTCTTACCAAGTGTGAGATTTTTGACTAAATTAGATCTATGAAGATAAATCTTTTTGTGTTATGGATCTTGATAAAGATTGATATAAACACAAAGATATTACCGAGATCTGAAAAATATGAATCTTACTGAGTTTGACTTTTGCAACAGATTTTACTGAGTTTGACCAGTTGTAACAAACTTTGACCAACTGAATTTGAAAATTTATAACAACTTTTACTGAATTTGACTTGCACACTGCTGAAAATCAAATTAAGCAAAATTTATACTAATTTTGCCACGATACTTACGATAAAACCGTAAGCATTCAATCTCGATAGAACCGAGATTAGCAAAATAAGTAAAAATAAGTTGTTTGACTTTTTGACTGAAAATAAGCAGTTTTGACTCAAATAAGCTCACAAAAATAAGCAGAAAATCAGTAAAAGCACATGAAAATAGACAGAATAACACAGCAGAAATCTGGACCGAAAATAAGACCAAAATAAGCTCGAAATAAGCTACTGAAATAAGCTGTCGGAATAAGCAATCTGAATAAGCTCTCCAAAACACCACTAAATCGCCTGTGTTGCTCTGATACCACTTGTGAGGTACCCCCCCACCCCCCACCCCCCCCCAAATTTTCAGGTCAATAAGCAAAAAAAGTATAGTATAATGAAGTTTTAGAGATAGAAAGTAAGAGAGAAAGAGGAGGAGGAATAATAGAAAGAAACTGGAATACACATAAAGACATACCTCACAAATGAGGTGGTGAAGGGGTATTTATACCAATTACAATAAAGAGCATAAAGCCCTTACTTTTAATACTTTTTACCATTTAGCCCCTTTAACTTTTAGACTTTTTCTATTTAGCCAAGTCTTGTGTCAGAGCTGCAGGAGCGATTTAGTGTTGTTTAGGAGTGCTTATTCGAACTGCTTATTCGTTCAGCTTATTGCGTGAGCTTATTTTTAAGCTTTTTCGGTTTAATTTGTGCTTATTTTGTGCTTATTGCTAATTTCGGGTGTGTTTTATGCAACCGAGATTGATTTCTTACGGTTTTATCGTAAGAATCTTGGCAAATTCAGTACGAAATTTGCTTATTTGAGCTTATTTTCAAAATCAGTAGCCAAATTCAGTAAAAACAGTTACAATAATCAATTTCGGTAGTCAACTGGTCAAACTCGGTAGTCAAAGTTTGTTACACATGGTCAAATTTAGTTAAGTTTGTTTCAACTGGTCAAAGTTTGTTACACTTGGTCAAGTTTGAGTTACATCTGTCAAGAAGTTTGTTAGAACTTGGTCAAACCTCACTCTGTAGTCAAAGTTGTGTTACAAACAGACCTGGTCAAAGTTTGTTATAACTGGTCAAACTCGGTAGTCAAACTCGGTAGTCAAACTCGGTAGTCAAACTCGGTAGTCAAATTCAGTAAAAAAAATCTATAATCAATTGAAATTGATCAATTACGGTTTTATCGTAATATTGATTCCTTTTCAATTGATTCTTCTAAGAAAACTGTGATATTTGTGAACGATTTGATTTGTGTGGAATTGATAGTTTGTGTGGATCTGAAAGTTTGTGCGTGATTTGGTTTAAGTGATAATTTGTTTTGAAATTTTTTGAGTTATGTATGGATCTTAATTGCGTTGAATATTTTTTTTGGGGACAATTCGTTCGTTATATTAATTAAAAAAAATGGGGGGGGGGAGATTGTTACGAATAAGGAAATGATGATCATTAATGCAATCAAAGAGAGATCTCAATGATCGTCCCTTGGGGGAAGATTGTTAGGATTGATAAAAGTGACGATCTTATTGAGATAAATGTCTTGTAATAAATAGTGAATTAATATTGTGTAATAGGGTAAGTAAAAGGCTTGTGACTAAAATAAAGTCACAAGACTTGGCTAAATAGAAAAAGCCTAAAAGTCAAAGGGGCTAAAGGGTAAAAGTCTAAAAGTTAAGGCTTTATGCTTTTTATTGTAAATGGGTATAAATACCCCTCCACCACCTCATTTGTGAGGTGTGTCTTGTATGTGTATTCAAGTTTCATTTCGTATATATTAAAGATAATATCTGAATAATAGGGGTGAGTAATGTTTAAAAATATATAAATAATTATCTTTCTCCGTCCCTCTTTCTCTCTCTACTTTCTCTCTCTACTTTCTCTCTCTAGACTATCACTATATTGCTTATTGATCCTGAATTTCAGACCTCACAATTGTTGTAAAAGCTTTATAAACATCGTTTAACTTAATTAGTAATCTTAAAACGTACGATTACGTTTATGCAAGAACTTTTTATTTAATTAAGTGGTGATTTCAGAAAACGGGTCAAACTAATTGGTTAATTATTTACTCACACCTTATCTTTATATATATAAACCTAGGCTCCATCCGTTGCAAAGTATTATACATTTCATAATAATATTTTGGATTGTTTGGTCTTATTATCATAATTCACTATACTAATATATACTTGTTCATTTTGCATAAGTAACATATACTATATATATTACATACTTTGTCGTTACTTTCGATATATTTTATTGAACCAACCACCCAAACCATTACAACTTGGAAATCTAAATCTTTATCAACGTAATCGCGTTGACGTAACCATTCATCGGAAAAACCAAATGCATCACTCTAGAGTGGGGGGATATAGTCGTTAAGATAAACCGCAACTTCTTGGTCGAGCCGTTCTGGTTTCCGTTTGTGCTATGATTAATATGTGCAGTTCTGCAAATCGTTCAACAAATTCCAATGTGAAATAATGCATGGATTATCTTATATGCATTTGGAGTCTAAAATGACAAGAATTTTCATTCATGATTTCTACTTATAACAAAATCAAATTCTCGTTGTATCTGCTTTTAAAGCTTTTCAATGTGATGCAAGATTAAATTTGTGTTAACCTATTGTGTGACCAAGAAAAGAATTTAGGATTAATAAACCCTTTCTAACAAAACGCTGATAACTTTATCACAAAAATACGGTGTTTCGACACTTCATTACTAGAAATTTTTTGGCGTAGGTTGACCAGGATATTAAATCCGTCAAAATGGGTATCTAAAAAAATAGTATCATTATAGGTCTTATGACTTAATGCTGTTATATCTCTCCCCTGTGTAGTGATCGCTTGAAATCCCACGTGTATTGTATTATTGTGATTTAAATTCAGAATGCCACTCAAGAGAACCGTCGCAACCACCACGCCTATGACCGGTGCTCAGAATAGGTATTACATGAACATATCGCTACAAGTTCCATGATTGATATAAACGCGCTATAAATGTTTAAGGGCAGAGTCTCGTTTCCGATATCTGTGGTGTTCGATGATTCACATCAACGTGGCTTATGGATGTAAGTACCCAACTTACTTGGCAGTACTAAGATGTATCGCGACCTAATTCTTCTTACCAGTGACCCGAAGTGAGGAGTTCGACTATCTCCTTCGTCGATAGGTGTTTATCTGGTTTAAGGGGGGTTGCATTACCTATTGGATAAAGTTGTACTAATTGGGACCGCTCCAGGACCCAACAGCAGCGACCATAACATCAATAACTATAACAAATGGTGATGGGATGCCGAGAATGAGGACATTCCAATAAACTATATTCCCAGAATAAAGTTTAACAAATGGGAGGAGCTCGCAGAAGAGCTTATGCGATAGACGGCGGAATATGGTACTCAGTCATTAGTTCGAGGATGAATCAACTCCATTAGCTTAAGTGTGTAACAAGTCTGTTAGTTCCACTAACAGTTCATGGTCGTAAAGATTTGTAACGGCAAAAGTACTAACTTAAGAATGAGATAAGGTAGTTCCAAGTGAGACCTTAAGATTCTGCTGAGTGATAAGGCACGATTGTGTTTCTAGACCTTTTTAACAGTTTTCGGTGATTATCGGGTTCGAGTTCATACTCGTCTCAATATAGTAATACCATTAAGCCCACTCATTTATAATTCATTACTTACATAAAGGAGCGTCCTAATTTATGTAAGTAAGAAATGATAAACTTATGGTTCGGGGATTTACAATTTATTTATTTAAATGAAGAGGCGTCCCAATCTTTTCAAATAAATAGATTATAAATCATACTACTTAATAATTCTCAATGCAATACGCGTACTCACATAACCTTCAAGGTGATGGATTACATAACGATGCAAGTGCTCTAATAGAATATGGGACGAGTGTATACCTAACTCGAACCAGTCTGGAGACGGGGAGTAAAACTATCAGGGAAATCACATAGTGTTCAAGCGTTTAAGTGTACTCCGGTTATAGAGTAACTAAGGTAGAAAGTATTTAAATGAATAGTCAACAATAGCAAATTATCATATAAATCCACCTATTACAAGTCCCCCATACAAGACTTGTATATACTTAGATTTATACATAGTCTCATTAAACAGAACTGTGACGGGCTTTGTAACATAGCATTATCATATCATCCTCATATTACAAGTCCGCCCACACAAGACTTGTATACTTAAAGTCATACAACATTTTCAGTAAACAAAATTGTAAACGCCATCGTGTAATACGATATTGTATAAAATTATGAAGAAAATAATATTCTTAGAGACCATTGTTTAACTTACAATGTCTGAGAACGAAGTGAGACCATTGTGCAACTCACAATGTCTAAGAAGTAAAATGAGACCATTGTCTAACTCACAATGTCTGAGGTATAAAAGAGACCATTGTGCAACTCACAATGTTTTAAGAAATGTTCTGGTATTTATATAAATAACTCTTATATAAATAAATGTACGATATATGCAAGCGATGTAAACATAATATAATTATATATAATGTATGTCATGGTAAGCACTAACGCAACAGTAATGTTAAAGCTAAGTAAATCAGCAAGTATTGGTGTATGCTACTTTAGAAAATTTTGTTGTGATGCAATATTTGTGAAAACGATTATAGTCTAGGGTAAAATATGCAACCTAGTTCTCTATAACCAGTGCTCTGATACCAATCTGTAACACCCCCAAAAATGTGTCGCAGCGGAAGTACGTCCGGGGGCGTTACTTCATAATACACAACGCTAGATACAAGAGAACGACCTCTAAATGTGTCGTTTGAAAAGTAATCTAGTTGATTTCCTTTAATTGAAATAACTTGTTGTCCCATAATTGTCATCACAAATGAAAAGCTTGAAAGCGATACAACGAGATTTGATCTTTTAGTATATAAGTATAAAACCAGAATGAAATCTTGTTATTTTAGACTCCAATTCACATCAGATAATCCCAAGCATCTAATTCTCTTGATGTTGTAGCACGATTTGCAAACTGCACATATTATCATAGCACAAACGGAAACCAAACGGCTCGACCAAGAAGTTTAACTGTTAAATCTGAACGACTATTATCCCCCTACCTAGAGCGATGCATTTGTTTTTCGAGAATGGTTACGATCAACGCGTACACGTGATAAAGTTTTAGATTTCTAAGTTGTAATAGTTTGGTGTGGTTAAATAAAAAAAATCAAAAGTAACGCAAAGTAAGTAATAAATACCTTATATATTAATTATGCAAAAATGAACAAGTAAATAAAATCGTATCGAGAATTTATAATAAAGACAAACAATCCTAAAGATTAATAGAAATGTATAATACTTTGCAAGTATTATATCAGAAGTGTGAGTAAATAATTAACCAATTAGTTTGACCGGTTTTCTGAAATCACCACTTAATTAAATAAAAAGTTCTTGCATAAACGTAATCGTACGTTTTTAAAATTACTAATTAAGGTTAAACGATGTTTAAAAAGCGTTTACAACAATTATTATTTATCATCTAGCTGCACAATTATAAAATAAAAATAAATATTATATAAATTTATATATCGTTTCCTCGACGGTCGTGTCCTAAAATAGTTTGTCTCATTGTAAAAGTATGTTTATTGTTCTTGGTTCGGGTTGTTTAAATACAAATTAATATATCTTAAATATAACATAGTCTGTTACCGTTTCCTAAATAATAGAAGCTTTAGTGAATCGTTACTAAATATAGAAATTTATATAAATTTCGCCATGACTTTTCCGTTTATAAAACGATCCCAAGTCGAAAGACTTTGTTGCAAATCAACCTTTCCAAATCAATTTAATAGAAAACATCCAAGTAAATTTCAAGTGTATTTATTTGTTATTGTCATTGTTTCCATATTATAAGTCCGTTACGGGTCTAATATAATATATCCGAAAATAATAACTAATCACATTATTTAACCAATTATCCACCATTATATCCGGTTTTAATATTTATAAAACCTTATGTTATATTTATTTGTCGTTTTGTATAAATCAAACACACCCTAAAGTTGTTTCTGCTCACCCAAACGCGCCCTTATGGTGAAACTGCTAACCCAAACGCCCCTATACGGTTTTCCTGCTAACCCAAACACCCCTATACGGTTTTCTTGCTAACCCAAACACCCATATACGGTTTTCCTGCTAACCCAAACACCCCTATACGGTTTTCCTGCTAACCCAAACACCCCTATACGGTTTTCCTGCTAACCCAAACACCCCCTTTTGACGAATCTGTTAACCCAAACGCACCCGTTTGGTTATACTGCTAAACCAAACGCACCCTTATGCTCTTTATGTTAAACCAAACGCACCCTTTGTGTTTCTCTTAACCCAAACACGCCCCTTGGCGTTTCTGTCCAAACCAAACACACCATTTGTTGGGTCGATATCAACCAAACGCACCCTAATCTATTATTAAACCACACGCACCCTAATCATATAAAAATCACACGCACCCTAATCATTTTTAGAACAGCCAAACGCACCCTTATTGTTGTTTTATCAAACACAAACGCACCCTCTTCGGGTCTATTTTCCAAACCAAACGCACCCCTTGGTGCTTCTTTAAAACCAAACGCAGCCCTTGCTGCTGCCATAAAACCCAACGCACCCTATTTGGGTGGCTGCCACCCAAACCCACCCTATGGTGGTGGCTGACCCGAACCCAACGCACCCTTTTTGGGCTTATTTTACAAACCGAACGCATCCTAGTCGGTGTTAACGAAAACCAAACGCACCCTACGGTGGTGGTGACTGCCAAACGCACCCTTGTGGTGGTGGCAGCCAACCAACGCACCCTATGGTGCTAATATAATAACCAAACGGACCCTTGTTGGTGTTGACATTAAACACAAACGCACCCTTGGCTGTTTACCAAAAACAAACGCACCCTTTTTGGTGCCGAGACAACACCAAACGCACCCTTACGTGGTGACTGAGATGATGATGTTGATGTTGGTCGTGTTGACAGCGGGGTGGCGGTGGCAGGTGGTGGAGGCGCGTGGCGGCGCGTGATATGGTGGAGCGGATAGATCGGGTGATGAGGAACGTTTTTGAACTCGGCCGAAAAACTCGCCGGAAAAATTTTCCGGTGGCCGAAAGTGGCTGTGTCCGGAATCCGGCATGTGGTGGTCGCCGGAAAAATTAGGAGAGAAGAGGGAGGTGTGTTATATATATATATATATATATATATGAAAAGAAATTTAATAATTTTCATATATATATTAAAAGTTATTAAAAAAAATGACAACTTACAAATAGTCCAGGGTTAATTGTGTAAATTTTTAATATAGTTTTGATAACCATCGGTTCGGGACTCGTTTGAACTAGTTAACGGTCGATTCAAGACACGAAACTTGCGCCATTGTTTTCCAAATCATTTTTCCCATAAAAACGAGTATTTACTTGATAGTATTTCATAAATATTTTTATAACATTTATAAAAATAATTGTTATTTATTTGGTAACCCGATTATGTCTCGTCCGAAAGTAAAAATAAAAATAAATTTTTAACCCGTATATTTGCGTTATCAACAAACGTTACTGAATAAAATGATGACTAATTTATTAAATATTTTTATTTAATAAAAAGTGTTAATTAAATATAATTTAATTATTTTCTTGTTTCTATAATCTTGCGAGGGCATTTCAGTCACTTTCTGACTGTTTTCGGGTCTCGGGCAAAACTAAAAAGTTGTCTGAAACGTCGTTTTACATCAAATTGCTTTAGAGTCCGGGTCGTGAAAACGTGATTTAGTGGGTCGTTTTTGATAAGTCAGCTCATAAATAATATATATCTTTTTCGTTTTCAAGTCAAATAAGTTGAAAATAGCTTTGCACCTGATAGATATGTGATAATAAATATGATTTATTATTTAAATATGTTCTGAAACATTACCGGTTACGCGGTAATCGTTTTATTGACAATAAAAGACCAAAATGTCAAAAAGTCAGTGAGCCCCGAAAAAGTCAGAAGGGGGGTTTAAAATGTCTTAAATTCCGAAAATAACCGGATGTTACATCCCGACACGATAAGAAAGACCCGAGACCCCCTAGGATCCATATGCCGCGAGTTATAGTACAAGGGGAGACAAGGATGTATGATTTTAGCATTTGTGTCCATGGTGGGTACATACAAATATTCCTTTTCACATTTGAAAGCACATAGTTGGCAAATCACAAAAAATATCTCTTCTCTTTCTCTCTTGGTTGCGTCTGACAAAATCACACATACAAACACGTACTTTTTCAATCTTTGATCAAAAATATGGTGGTTTAAAGTATTTCCGGGGCGATTATAGTGTTCGGGTATTCATTAAAACCATGTTTGGGTTGTCCGATTCGCGTAGAAATTTATTTTGAAGACCATTCTTATAAGTCTTTCAAATTTAAATTTAACTTGTCCTTTTGAATAGTTAATGATGCATAGATGTTAGTTGAAACAATTTAAAAAAAATAAAAAAAAAAAAAAAAATAAAAAAAAGATTCGACATAAAAATCGAAACTTGAAAGCGAACGAATGGAATAAAAGGGTGTTTGGTTTGTCGAATTCATAAAGGGACAAAGGGTTTTTGTAGTATTTTGATATCTTGGTTCGTGATGGGTGGAAAACATTTGTCTTGCTATGACTTATCTTTGTGGCTTATTTGGCTTATATTGTTTGGCTCGAAAGGGCTTATGAAGCTCACAGAAAAATCTTAAGACTTTTGAGAAAATGATTTTTGGTGTACTCCAGAATGTCGTATTTTATGGATTATTTGATATGGGATACGTGATAGCCGATTGATATGTCCATAGCTTAGTACTTATTTAAAGCGTATGGGATTATTTTGGGAGCTTATGGCTCACGCCCAATAGCACAATAACCTGGCTATAGTAGCTTATCAAGGTCCAGATTATTTTGGTTAAGCTATTGTGTTGGGATTCTTGATTTGATGAGACAAAATAAATAAAAGAATGAAACATAAGGACAAAATCTAGCATATCCGAATTCTACAAGCTGGTGGAGAATTATGAAGATTTGGTCAAAGATTTACAAGATAAAGATAAGAAAGTATTTAACTTAGTTTAATTAGTTTCCTTATCATATTGATTTTCTTCCTTTGTAAGTCATGATCTATCCCTATATAAAGAGATCATAGACATAGGTTTTAGATATAGCAGAGTCGACTGATGAGAGTCGAATAGTAAAAGGGGTGTCTGTACACCATAGTTAGATAGTTAGTTGGTGTAGCCCTAAGATTGTGTTTGGGGAAAGAGGAAACGTTTGAATGAAAAACCTTGTTCAATAACAATTGTCTTCATTATATTTCGCTGCATAATTGTTATCATTGTTATTTTTTATCCTAGATATTAGATCTAAAGAATCAGAGTCTTAATAACGATCTAAGAGGTCTTAACAGACTCCACAATTGGTATCAGAGCCTCGTGGCTCGTGATATCTAGGATCTACAAGGTTTTTGGTATCGTGTTCTTGATGAAAATAATGATCGAATTTTCTGTTTTTGGCGATTGGCTGATTTGGTAAAGATTAGGGTTTTTGCAAACTCTAATTCAATAAAAATAGGATTGGTGATCTATAATGTTCCTACTAGCTTTGGTGAGTTAATCTTTGGATTGATGATGAACCCTAGTATGAATGAATGATGAAGGAAACAAGAGCACAAGAAGATACAAGATTTAGGGTTTACAAAACTTGAATGGTTGAGTTTCTTTTCGTCGTGATAATGGAGCAGCAGGTCTTTATGTTTTGACGAGCAAGGTTACAAGAGAAGCTCTATTGGTGGTACATTAAGATCGATAGAAGTTATTGATTTAACAAATTCTACTCGATGTTGACTTAATACTGTCAATAAAATGTTTGTACTGCTCGTTTTTGTTAATACTGCTGGCTTCGTGGATGTTTGTACTGCTAAGGTAATTTACCACTGCTCGCCTTGAATTCAGTACTGCTTAAAATAGAAGCAGTTTGTTACTACTGTTGTTGGGCGTAATGGAAGTAAGTGCTGCTAGCTTTGGATTTATAAAAAGTTAATATTGTTCGAGCTCCAATGGTATGTTAATACTGCTACTTGATTTTTAGTACTGCTAGTATTGGGCTCAAAAAGTTTATAGACACAAGTTTGGGATATTCTACTTCTTCATCAAATTCGTTATACTCAGTTTTCTTCATCAGTGATCATTACATAGAGCCTACAGAGTTCGAGATTCAAGAGATGGTAAACATATTGGTTTCAGGGGAAGCTTATTGTTAAAATGTTTAACCATCTACATGCACCACTTGAGGGGAAGGTCATTACTACTGCTAGT
>BQNB010075788.1:22422-31360 GCA_026074375.1 Tanacetum coccineum | reverse complement strand
CATGGTTATGGTATGTGTTTTAGAGAGAGAAAGTAGTAAGTGTGTAACAACATACATTAATTGTGCAAATGAGGCGGCTAATTATAGGCAAACCTAGGAATGACCTAAACTTTGCTACGTGTCTGATTATGATTGGATGGAGTGGAGCATGATTTCGTCAGCCAATAGGAGGGCGTTTGGCGAGGCTCCGAGATCGTGCCCATGTGCGGCGGTTATGCACGAGCGGGAACAAAGGACAACCGTTTGTCCTTGTCGGGTCCACAAAATATTCTGTTTTTTCTTGTAGCTCGGAGCCTTGTTCCACTCTTCGAAAGCTTGAGTTCCTCGAAGGCTTGAGGCTTCTTTTTGGATAGGCTTCATTGTGTATCGGCGGATTCCTTTACGGTAGCCCTAGTGGACTTTACGTCGAGGGACGCTTTGAAGTGTTATGTGTACATCATCGGAGGCTAGGCTCCGGCCGTGAGATGGGGTACACCATCAGGGTGTAAATAGGTCGAGCTTTTGTTGAGTAACTCGAGCTCGATGAAGATGTAATATAGGAAAATTAATCGGGTGCAATAGTGGAAAAGTAAAATATCGAGGCACCAATGTAACGGCATTGTAGACAGTAATGAGTCGTGCACATCTGATGCTGAGATGTTCTAAGAAGCACCCAATTCATATAAGAAATTTTTGGAATGGTCTTTAATGGTACACTTAGTTTTATAAACTCGTAGACTGTTTCTTGTAAGTATTTTACGTACAATAAAAACCTTTGGATTAAATGGATCGTGATATCTCATTTCAGGGAATAGGAATGTACATTAATGGATGCATGAAGGCCTTATTAATCTGATCATCTATTACTTATTGTGTGTGTGTTCGTTATCTGTTACTGTATTTTCTTCGTTTCTTTTTCTTCTTTACTCATAAGGATTAAGCTTAAATTGATTTAGCTTGACAACTTTATGAGACATGACTCATTTGAAGTGTAAGCTTTAAAGCTGTTTGTTTATAGATGAACAAGGTCCTTGGCCAAATCCTAGTACAACCGGTCGTGGAAGAAGAAAATCAATGTTGTCATGCTAAGGTAAAAAAACTAATTTTTACCATGTTAGACTCAGTGTCATGTTAATGTTAAGTTTCACTCATAAGAAAACTCAAATATGTAACAGAAATACAAGAAAACTATTACAAGGTATAATTCTAGGTAATATGCTAGGCATGGTCTAGTACTTAAAACAATAAAAATGAAAAAAAAAAAGTGAAAAACAACAATTTAAGTTTAATTAAATAGAAACTCACACAACTTTTTATAGTCTTCAAAGTTACCTCTTCAAGAACAAGAAGGCTAGGCGGTGAGATATAGTAGGGTATGTAAGTCGGAAGTTTTTTCTACCAAAACATACTATTTTTGGAGTCATGTAGACTAAAGTGAACTTAATTGTGAAACTTGTAATGATGATTTTAACAGCACAAATATAAGAAACGTATTTTGTTTGACTTTGGTAAGAAATACAAGAGTTAGGTTTTTTTAGTTTAATAAAGAAATACAAGAAGTTAACTCATACAAGAAGTTAACTCAAATTGAGGTAGAAGGCGGGTTTTACAGCCAGCAGCCTGCGCAAATTTTTGCCAACCAATCATCATTCAAGAGAAAGTGCCTTGCCATGGCCTCAAGGAAATTTAAAAAACAAAGGCAAAAAAGTGTACAACAGCTTCCTAATCTACACCGGGAACGTGGGAGGCTAGAGGGAAAGTGATCTTGTTATGGATTCTGGTACAGGTTCTACAATTGGGACACGGTCAAGATACCGCTTTTATAGTGGGAGTTCAAGGGTTGCAAAGACTCCATCATTGTGCAAGATGATCGAGTATTTATCAAATGGCAAACTTGCTTCCAATATGTCTTTAAGATGCGTATATGAATCTGAGAGTGCAAGAGTATAAATGGCCTTGAAGAAGCAGAAAAATCTAGAGAGATTTGTGATGAGAGCAAAAGTGATGGCTGCCACCGCTAAGCTCCGAGCGGACAAGACTGCTATTGTGGTCAAGAAAGCTCGGAATTACTTTCTCAATGAGAAGACGTGTGTGGCTTGTGGGAGTTTAGAAACTGAGGGCAGTTTAGCACATGATGCTTCTACGTCTACAGGTAAGGGTGGTTCAACGGATGATGGTCCTACTTCTACTTATGTGCTTGCAGTAGCATCTACTGCTTCTGCTTTTGGATCTGCAGATGCTGCTTTAACATCTATTTCTGGTTTGGATACATTGGCTACTGCTGCTGCTGGTGATGTAGCTAAAGAGTTGCTTGCATCCGATGGTGTTCGTGTGCAGCGTGATAATGATGTTGACGGGTTTGTTTTTAGTTATTTGATGGCCACGGATATAAATGGGCCAATAGAAAGTTGTCATTAGACTTTCACCGAGTTGTAAAACTTGTATTATTTCACATAAACCAAAGTCCAATGTAAAAGAGCCTTTAAAGTCGGTACATACATCAATGAAAAAAATGTTGTTAGACAAAAATACACCTATTTATTAGTGGCAAAACAGTCTTTTAAATATTTCGGTACTTGTTTACGACTTAAAGTAAACCATTAACTTTTTTTGGATAATGTTGCTAAATAGTAACAAAGTTTGATGACTGTTCCAATTAAGTCACTCAAACTTCAAACTAATCAGAAAAACCATCCAAGTTTCAATATTGTTTCAATATTGTGTAATTGTTCAAAAAATTATCTTTAAGATATTCATATGTGCACCTTAACAATAAATACCTTTGAATTTTACTAACCCCAACCAACTTAATGTACGTCTAATTTATGCACATGTGAAAAGTGATATATGTCATAATATAATAACCAAGTTTGAAAAGTGTTCTGTTGTAGTCACATAAACATAAAAATTACATAATAATAAAACACTATCAAAACTTTAAGTGACTAAAACAGAACACTTTTCAAACTTGATTATTATTTTATAATCAAAAGAAAATTACAGTGACTAAATTGGAACAAAACTGAAAGTTACTATTTTCAGTTTTTAGAGATGATGAAACCATTGCTGAGTTTCTGGTATCCATGAGCCAAAATAAGGCTAAGCAAAAAGGAGTTGAGATTAAAGATGCTGAAGACTCTGATAGACCAAGGCCTACATCAACAAGATCAGTGTTAACATTGAAGCCTCTTCCTAAGATTGATCCTAAAGATAAAGGCAAGAAAGTTCTTGAGGAAGAAGCTGAGTCAGATGCTGAATCAGAAGGGGTTAATGAAGCTGAAAGAAAGTTTGCTCAGCTTGCTAATGATGAAGAGATAGCCAGAAAGGTTCAAGAGGAATGGGAAACAGAAGAGGAAAAGAAAAAGTTGGCTGAAGAGGAAGCTACTAAGGCTGCACTTATAAGGGATTATGATGATATCCAGGCTAGAATTGAAGCTGATAGCATTCTAGCTGCAAGGCTTCAAGAAGAAGAGAGAGAAAAGTTCACTATTGAAGAGAGAGCCAAATTACTTCATGATACTATTGCTGCTCAAAGGAGATTTCTTGCACAACAAAGAGCAGCTAAAATCAGAAGTAGACCACCTACAAGAACTCAGCTAAGAAACCAAATGATGACATATTTGAAGCATGTTGGAGGAAAGAAGCATTCTGATCTGAAGACCAAGAATTTTGAAGAAATACAAGTTTTGTATGAAAAGATAAAAAGGTCTGATGAAAACTTTATTGCTATTGGTTCTGCTGAGGATGAGAGGCTAATAAAAGATGTAAACAAGAAAGCTTCTGGTATAAAAAAGGATGACAGTATTAAAGAGGAAAGTAAAGAAGAAGAAAGTACAAGAAAGAGAAATCTTTGCACTAGAAAAAAGATGAATTCAAGGAAAAGAAGATTCAGACAAGATACTTCTCAGGATGATCAAACTGATAGTGAGAAAGAGAATGATGAGCTGAGATTATGTTTAACAATAGCTACAGATGAGGACAAGGAGGTTGATTATGAGATACTTGACAAGAAGTATCCTATCATAGAATGGAAAACTGAGTATCTTAGAACTAAACCACAGTTTGATGAAACTAAAGATTAGAAGAGATTAATCTAAATGTGGTAATTAGAAGCAATGGACAGAGGAGATACTTTAGTACCCTGATGATAGTGCTTTCAATATTTGATAGAGAAGATATAAATGTTGTATATCAACTTGTGATGGACAAATACCAAGATGAGATACCTAAAGGTTTTGACAGAGTACTTTGGGGAGATTTGATGATTATGTTCAACCCAGATGATGAAGATGAGTTTTGGAACTCACAACAGGATTGGAATGTAGTAAGTTGAAAGCTACATGGTTCTTCAGGGATACATACTTTAATGACTGATACAGGATTAGCCATTCACATGCTTGTTGAGAAAAAGTATCCTTTGAGAATGAAAGTAATGTTGCAAATGCTGGAATACAAGTTGGAATCTGAAGAAGACAGTACTATGGCATTGGAGTTGATTAGATTTGTCAAAAAGCTAATTGCAAAGTTGGAACCTGAAGACTCTGATAGAAATGAGGAGGATCTTTGAGTGTTGGTTTCAAAACCACACAACAAATAGTCATCAGTTCACCATGTTTAACAGACATAAGAACTGGCTAGTCCATAAGCAAACGGCTTGTGGTAAAGACTTCTTAAATCCGTTTACTGTTGACAATTTACCAAAAATTGTATGGTTCTCAACTCACCTTGCTTCACAGTAAAAAGTTGGCTAGTCCAGGATCAAACAGTTCTTGGTAAAGATAAATCAAATCTGTTGATAGCTGATAGTTTGCTAAAAACTATATGGTTATCAAGGCACCATGTTATGGCAATGAAGCATTGACTAGTCCAAAAGCAAACAGTTTTTGGTAAAGACAAATCAAATCCGTTGATAGTTGATAGTTTACTCAAAACTATAAGGTTCTCAATTCATCTTGTTGTTTACAATGAAGAATTAGCTATCCCAGAGTAAACGGCTACTGGTAAAGGAATATCAAATCCGTTAATGGCTGGTAGTTTGCCAAAAACTAAAAAGCCAACTTAGTTGGATGTTGCTGTGTTGTTGAGAAGACATGTTGCTGATAAAGAGGGATAGTTGAAGATGTCAAAATTATCAAAGATCATATCAAGATTTGACAGAGTGTTTGGATACATCCTCCAAGATTTTCAGAAGAATCAAACTGAAGAAACATGAAGTTACACAAGTTAACAATCATGATTAGGAGAGGATTGTAGTGAAATTATAGTTTTCTTTCCTAACTGTAGTACCGTTTAGTTATAAAGTTAGTACCAGACAGTTATCGTTTAGTAATTGTTAAGTATTAAGTTTTGTACCGTCAGTACAAAATATTTACCGTTTAAGAGATAAGGCTGGAGGATATTAATAGTAAAAATATGCATTATGCTTTTACGCGTTTGTAAAAGTCGGTTTTGGTTTATCCTTGTGTATAAAAAGGAACCCTACAGCATTAGAAAATATACTCGTCATTCAAAAAAAAATCTCATAGTTAAGTATCTGTAATCGTTTTTAGGCAGATTAATTACGAAATGTTAGTTATCAAATATTCATTGTATTTCTTAGCATTATAAGTTAGTATACAGCATACCATTAAGTAGGTGTTCAAAAGTCATTTTTTCTCGCTGATTTGTGTGGATCTATCCATATTGCTACACCCTTATAACAGGTAGAAAAAGATCTATATATATATATAGTTATAATAAATAGTATATATATAGATATATATCAAATATAAAATAGATATTTATATATATAGATATATATAAATATATATTATTATGATATATGGTTTTTTCTACATGTGCTCCAAGGGCACATATTAATTGGGACTCAGGCTTATATGATCAACAACTGATTGTCCAATTAGTTATATTATTAATCATTATCAGACCTCAATAATCACCCGGCTGCTTGAACCGAATCACTGTGGACACAAAAGCCTGGGTCCCAACCTTATGCGCAGTCCTCTAGGTCACATGTTTATATATTATATAAGTATCTAAATAAATAATATAATATATAATATATATATATATATATACACGAGGCTAGACGACACCCATGCGTTGCACTGGGTTGAGTCTGCGGGAAAATTTTGAGGGTTTACTGGAAAAGCAGTAAATTGCTTATTGGCTCAAGCTTTGCAGAATGTCAAAAAATAGTACATGTGTGTGTCTGCTCGTTACCTGCTTCATCGTATTGATGTATTTATAATATCTTTCTAAAGCAATGTAACATATTTGACAAACCTTCACATCAGAAGAAACTTTCATAAGTTTTACATGATTTGCAAGAAACAGAACCACATAATTATATATAGATGTCTCGCAGTTGGCCTTGGGAAAACCTTAACATCCTTTGATTGTTCAGCTCAGATCAAACACAAATATAAATACTCATATTAGCATATATAAAAATAAGACATATCACTAAGGTCGCTGAATCAACTAAAAATAAAAATTAACTCAACCAAGTAGCTAACCATTGTTTCTTCTTATTTTACGAAGAGTTTGGTTGAACTATGTCTTTACATAGTTTTTGCCAATGATTCTGGAGATGCCCGTTTGGGATAACGTTGTTATGCTTCACCGTGACTTACTCTGCAAAGACATCATCATACTTGAAGTTAATAAAACCACCAATTTAAACAACCAAGAGCATTCTGACAAACCTAACTTCAGCTATTATAGCAGTTACACCAACACCCTATTTCTTACCATAGAATCTAAATACAGGATCGTGTTATTCATTTCTTAGATTCCTGAGAAAATCTCAGGCCTTCGTCTCATATAATTTAGAAACAACATTAACTCTATCTTCACTTTTCATTTTAGGATTCTTCTGTAAAAATACCACCTAATCTCTGGCCACAAAAAATATTTACCCGCTATCATTAATTCTAAGCCTTGATCTGATCTAAAATTTGGTTTCAACACACATGAAAACACAAAACTTCTATCTTCGACATAAAACAGAGTCATCAAAGCGCTCGGGTATGAGAAAAGTAACAATTGTATAGTATGTACAAAGTAAAATTTGAAATTCAAGGGGCGAAAAGTCTCTTGTGAAAATATATAAGTAAGAGTTAATGTAATATGGTTACCCTTGTTTAAGTTGCCCATAGGTCATGACCAACAACATCATCCAATTTACCATACGACATGCATACATTTACCTGCAGAAACATAGATTTTTTTTACATTTGATATATAAGAATTTCTAAAGCTATATTAGACATGTGCAGGTTATCAATGAGAAATATAGAAACTTTAGTATGTCAAACTCAAGCTCCTTGGGTCTGAACAATAACAAAAGTTTCCAAGCCTTCAATGACCTATTTTTTATACAAAACATATACGTTACCCTCAACTACTACTTAATACTAATGTTAGTATAAAATTAATGCCAATGTTAGTAAAAACTTAATAGCAATGTGCATACTTAAAGCTTTCTTCTGCTTTCTTATGAAAGCTTTTTAACAATCAAATATTTGTAACAGTCAAACATGTGTACCATTAGCATCAAGTAGAGTTGTGAGTCACACTGGCATTAAGTAGGGTTAAAGATTTGAATGATCTCGCATAGCCTTTTCGTTCCTCTTTTTTTTCTAGTAAATTTTGTCTTACCTTTGGTGGCCCCCTTTCAGATACTCCACGTTCATACACATTTTCCTCAGCTTTGCCTATACTGACCTTAACTCATTTTCCTTGATCTTGTTCTCCCCACGAACATTTGTGGTAGGCTCCTTATATTTTTTTGAGATAGTGCTCCCTAATCAGCTTCTTTTGCCACAATGCGACCCAAACCCAGAGAAATAATACAGCCGATCATATAGGTTTGCTAAGACCCTTTTCTTGGTATGTTGAGGCCCACTTCTCGCCAATGATCACATACAAAAAGGGGCAGGTTGACACGTCTTTAACAATGCAAATAATTTATAAACTCGCCCTTTTTTATCAGTTACATAACAGGAGTTATAGACTATTAAGTGCACATAATTAATAAGAGATCAAATACACCACCAATGGCAATCGTTAAATAAATTTGGATGTGAAAAATAAAATTGCAAAAAATTAAGAATTTACCCAAATAATGTAATCCTGGGTGCGAATGAAGTGTCATCATTTTTCGCGGGTTGTTCACACTCCTCTTTCCTGCACGGACCTTTATAAGGCTGAGCCTTTGTGTTTGGATTCAAGTCTCTGCAAGTTCCATTCAAGTCACCAAGGCTATTGATTAACACAACAAATTCTCACATAATATGCATTGTAATAACAATGTTCATCTTTTCTTATTCTGTGTGAACTATGAACCGACTCAAACAATTAGTGCAGATCCTATATACACACTCCAACCTTGGTAAACTATGATATGCCTATGCAACATGAGAATGCGGAATGCTTATTTACTCCTTGGAACTTTTCATAAATTCCTAAGAAATCACAAATTGACTTTTATTCCATTCGTCTCATCTCAAAACTACTTATCATTGTTTAAAGGTTAAACTACTGATTTCATTTCATAAAAAACAAAAGGCTCGCCATTTTATGCATTGCTTTGTTGCTCATACAGATATGTCATGTTTCTATAGCTTATCTTATGTAGTGACTTTTGGTACTTTTAAATGCATTAGAGTGAGATAATTAAGTAATTTTAGATTAGGTCACCACCTGATCTCCAAGTTGTCAATTCAGAGCCACACAACATATAAATCATCTGGAAATTATGCATTTGTAATTTCATCATTTTTCTTTAGATCTTTCTTCATTCGCACACTAGATTTTGTTTGGAAAAAGTTTTCCTAACCTGCAAGCATCATAGAAATTAACAACAAATAATATAACAACAACAATGATTAAGAATAAGTTAATAAACAACAACAATGGTGAGGCATAAAGGGATCTTCTAATTGAACAGAATAAC
>BQNB010075788.1:4922-19922 GCA_026074375.1 Tanacetum coccineum | reverse complement strand
TTCTAGGTCTCACCTTCTGTCACTTTAACATGTTTTCTTTCTCTAACTATATACGTTGCTACAATTTGGATTCTCATATGTTACTTTGGATATGGGTCATTGGGTTTTCCTGTGGCAGCTGAGGGTTGAGGAAAAAAATTGCACGATTGAGATTTTGGGGCTTTTGATTCATTTATACATCAAACTCCATGGAAATGTTTAACTACTGCTACTGAAAGGATTGATTGAAAATCCTGATTTCTTAGGGTTTCTTTGGTTTCGTGCATCAGTATTGTTGCACCTATTTTTCTTATTGCAATTCTTTTTGTAACAACTCACATTTTCACATCTTTTTTACATCAATGAACATCCAATTATTTATTTTAAACTTTTACGCGTTCACTTTAAATTTCCAACGTTTAGCTAAATCGCGTAAACTAAAAATCAACATCAACGTAAACGAACATCAAACAATTAAACGTTTATGTCAAACAAGTGTTATATAATTATTTGGAAGATAATTATTAACTTTCCATATTTTATTTTTATTGATCACGTAAAACGTTTACGTTTCGCAATAAAATACATTTAGGCATTTACGGAACCACCAAAACTTATCTACTCTTCAACAAATACCCATTATTATACCCAATACTCAAAGTTTTATAAAACTTCACCCATATTTATCATGTTAGCCAAATTCTACTTATAAGCAACCAACTAGAAAACAAATGCTACAAGTATACTCTTTATACTTAACCTATACATCCTAAAACTTCAAGTATCACTAGAATTATAACATAAAATGGCAAGACTCATCCTAGTCCTTCCTCCCCCCCCCCCCCCATAATTTTTGTGGCTTATGTGAATCCTAGGGGACATAGAGCACACATTTTATAAACCAAAGTCTTGTACAACTTAAAACTCATTAAGCTTATGTACCATGAATAGTAACTTGACCATTTTCTTCCTTAATTCACTCCCCTCATTTCTAGCGATCTTAGACTTTCTTAATAGTGTTACTGACTAGCTCATGTAGTATATAAATGAGGGCAGACTAGTAGATGTCACACATACTCATTCCTTAACTAAAAAACTTCACTCATTCTTTTTGTTTCCCTCCTCTAGCCCACGGCTAAACACAAACACCAACAACCAATTAATACAATTTTACCTAGTAAGTATTCAAGTGATCTAACATTATATCTAAGGTATTCTAAGGTGTATTAAAGGCTTGGTTTAGCACTTAAAAGGGTTAATCAAGGAAAGTTTAAGATTAGAGTTTTCTTGGAAAGTTAGGGTTTTCTAGACTTGAAAACTTGGGTTTTGATTCAGAACTAGGGTTTAGATCTTGTTACTCTTCATCATACTTCATCTTAAGGTCATCTAAAAATCCTACACTTTTTACATTTGTGATTTTATGTGTATATAATATTTATATAGTAAGTCACCATCTAGGAAACATATTAACATGCAAAATGGATTTTTACTTTTGATCATGGGTTGATATACTTTTTCATATGTCATATTGATGTTAAAAACATGATGGAATGGAAGTATATACATTATAGAAGTGGTTTAAAAGTTTACTTAATAAGTTTATAAGTAAAAGAAATGTAATGACTTGTATTCTTGGACAAATGATGGACATGAGGACTATAAATATACACAAGATAGTGTATTAATCATGTTAGAGAACTTGTAGAAATTCACACATGCCAAAAAGTTATAAAAATAAGTTTTATACACATTTTTACAAAGGTACTGTTTTAAATTCGAAAATAACATATTTATTTTATATTTTATTAAAACACTACATGTTATGAAGATCGTATGTATATAAAGAACTAGAAAATTCGAATTATAACGAAGGAGATACGTCAATTAAAGTTTACGATAATAAATACTTTATAAAAATAATTTTATAAAAATAAGTTACTGTTCATTTCAAAAAATTTTTGGAAACTACTTTAATCAAATAAAACTTTTAATTATGAAGACATGCTCGAAGGAATCACTAAAATCGGAATTAAAACGAATAAGTTATGATATTTACGAGATTACGACGATTAATTTTATAAAAATAGTTTTATAAAATGTACATGAATAGTAAAACTACTGTTCATTAGAGAGTTAAAAATATTAAAATGTAATATTTGGATACATCTTCTTAATACGAAACTGTGGACATAAAGAACGTGCAAAACGGAGTTAAAACGAGAAAGATACGCACTATTTTATACTTGTGCAGTATTTCCTAACATGAATAGTATTGGTTCGTTTTTAATAAAACATTTTGCGAAACATTTTAGAATCATTTATATAATATTCATACATGTTTTAAACTTTATAAATATAATTTTACAAAGGCGATTGAACTATTTATACGACCATACGAGTACAAATACATGGTTATTATTTATCAAACCGCGATTTTAACAATATTATTTCACAAATATAATTAGATGGTGATGTAGCTATATAGAATTATATATGGTGTTAGATATTCAAAGTACTTAGTACTCATACGGCCTATGATTAATTAGGTTGCCTTCGGTCATACGCGAGACGTATACACTCATTTGATATCCATTAACCGACCACTCGAGGTGAGTTTATAGCCCCACGTTTTACCTGTCTTACATATACTTTACAACTTTTGAGGTGAGAACATGCTTGTTATCAAATTTATTTACATGATTGGTTTGAATTCATTACATGTGCATTTACAATTCGTTTTACAAACTGGTCTACATACTCAATTACTTATTTTAGGAATAAATACATTGCTTGTTTCACTCTATTTTGAAAACAAGGACATTAACTTTACTTTTACCCAAATGACTACGGATTAGCTTAAGCGAATTGAACTGTTAACTATGAGTTAGTAGGCGCGAGTGTTATAAAATAGATCTATTAGGGTGTGACAATCCCTGTTTGGGTGACTAGCTATCACTGGACAAACGAATGTTATACCATGTCGGAGTACGTAACTATACATACATGAGCGTTAACTTTTACCGTGCCTTGAATAAAGTGGCATACACCCAAGTTTGAGCCGTAGTTTCATGAACTTAGAGTAATCGTAATCATTGTTTTATACACACATGAATATTTATGCTGCCTTGAATAAAGTGGCAATACATACTTTGAACAATGGTGGTCCAACTATACTTACCTTTTTGTGACTATTGTATGGGATAATCATACACATCTTTGATTTCCAACATTCATGCATATATTTTGGTGAACATTTAAGGATTATTTGTACTTAAACAAACCTATGAACTCACCAACTTTATGTTGACACTTTTAAGCATGTTTTTCTTATGTGAACAAGCTACTTGATATACTTGATGTGCAATGGAGTCTAAACAATAAAAGATTATTTTTCAAACGACACATTTAGAGGTCGTTCTCTCATGTCTTGTGCAATGATATTATAAAGTAACGCTCCCGGATACATTATTCCACTACGACCCATTTTTGGTGGTGTTACATATTGGTATCAAGAGCCAAGGTTATAGAGAACTAGGTTGTATTTTACCTAGACTATAACCGTTTTACAAACATTGCATCATACAAAAGGGTTTTAACGGGACATACACACACTATTTGTTGCATTAGTTGGTCATACTAGATGCTTACATGATTCATATACGTATTTATATTATAGTACATATATTACTATAAGGGTCTTGCTTATATATACAAAGATGTGTTTACATTCTTTCATACATACTCTACAAATTATTTATATAAGGGTTATCTATATGAATACTAGAACATTCTTAAAACATTACGAATAGCGCGATGGTCCAAAAACTCTTACATAACTTTAACATATCATCTCGTAACATTCTACCTTTAGAACATGACTTAGATAACTAAACTAATCTTATTTTATTACTCCTCTAATTTTTAAGAACAATGACAACTGCGAATCAAGGGATGAGCATAGAGGAAATTGAACAGATTGTAGCCCAGTGAGTAGCTAATGTTATCAAGGCTATTGCTATCTATGAGTCAATAAACCAGACCAAACAGCGGAAAAACAAAGTAGCAGGGAATGCTAGTAACAAAAGGAAGTAGGAAGGTGACCACAATGGAAACTCTAGCCAACAACAAAACAAAGAGCATAAGGTGTTTAGAGCACACACTGTTAGGCTAAGCAACAAGGAAGACTATGCTGGAAATCTATCATTGTGTAACAAGTGTTCACAACATTGGCCAGTGTGCAGAAAAATGTGGCAATTGCAAACGGAGGGTCACTAAGCAAGAGATTGTAGGATCCCAGTCCCGAGAGCGAAACAAAGGTCCGTAGTGTCAGGAAAGAAAGTTGAAGTTATCTGTTATGGGTGTGGAGGTCAGGGACACTACAAGAGTAATTGTCCAATAGTGAAGTTTCATAAACGTGTGGACGAGTACTGGAAAGGAAAAGCTCGTGGAGACTCTAGCGCCACGACATCTAACATCAAAATCTAATGAGAGACCTATTACCTAGTAAAACTTAAGTCAGAACTATCATAGACTTTATGTCCTTTAAAAATTCTCATCGTACTTCCTCTTAAATTTTTATTGTACTGAATGATTTTAAATTATCTATCATATTATCGTATTATGAAAATTTCGTCAATATTAACTTAAATTCCTTATTTACTCTTGCAAAATACTCACACAAATATCATGAAATCATAACGCTATTTTGATGAAAATGAGCAATGCATCGTTAGTCCTCAATTATACATGGCCTGATCAACTATGTATAATTCAGGAAAGTACCATGCCATGCTGATAGTAGTCACCTTAAAACTTCTTGTCAAGAAATAATTTTCTATTTATATCAAGTTTTGTGTGCGTATTCATAAAATGTATTTATCTCGAGGAACCAAACTAATGATCATAATAACTAAGTAAACTCTTACACCACCTTACTATATAAAGTCGACATCATTTTATATAAAGTCATATTTCCAAAAGTCAAGACGCATCCCTAGTCACCTTAGGACGATCCACTAACAAGTTTACTCACCCTTAAGGAATATACTGATTCACCATTTTCAACGTCTGCGTAATACCATAGAGCTTAGTAGTTACGACACCACCATATGTATAAATTTGTTATCACCTTAAGAAAAATGTTATAACTAACGTGTTAAGCCGAAAGGAACGAATAAGCCCACTAGAAATTAGGCCTTGGTCGCAACAATAAATATTAAACCAACATAACAAATCTTGAGCGCTCAAGTTAAAGAAATTTAAAAGGGAATGCAAGCGAGTTACCAAGCGTGGTAACGAAATATTCGAAGGACATAAATGAAAATAACAAATAAAATTGTTGCCACAACATCCGTTTAATATCTTAGAAATAAGATTACATAAGAACAAAAAGGAAATACAAGTTTTATTATAACCCTCCCCTAACAATAATATATATTCCTTCCAAAATAGATCCACGCCAATAGCAAAGACAATGATGGGCACGAGAATCGCTAGAATAAAGGTCAGATACTAAAATTCTTCTTCGTATGTCGAGTGCTATCCCGCTCGCCATCGCCACGAGTGTAATAATATGCAACATTTTTTAGGGTTGGATAAGAGAAGATTTAAGTGAAAGATTTAGTGTTGTATAGAGAAATAGAGGATAAAAATTTGGTATTTAAAAGGAGGGAGTGACCGTTGGGGTCACTGTTCATGACTGTTAGGGTCACTGTTCACGTAAAAAAAATATTACCCACACCTCTTCATAAACACCACGCCGGAAGGCAACTCGAACTGAATTGCGGGACGTAATTCTTTTCACACGGGGAGACTGTAACAACTCACATTTTCACACCTTTTTTACATCAATGAACATCCAATTATTTATTTTAAACTTTAACGCGTTCACTTTAAATTTCCAACGTTTAGCAAAATCGCGTAAACTAAAAATCAACATTCAACGTAAACGGACATCAAACAATTAAACGTTTACGTCAAACAAGTGTTATATAATTATTTGGAAGATAATTATTAACTTTCCATATTTTATTTTTTCTGTCCACGTAAAACGTTTACGTTTCGCAATAAAATACATTTAGGCATTCACAGAACCACCAAAACTTATCTACTCTTCAACAAATACTCATTATTATACCTAATACTCAAAGTTTTATAAAACTTTACCCATATTTGTCATGTTAGCCGAATTATACTTATAAGCAACCAACTAGAAAACAAATGCTACAAGTATACTCTTTATACTTAACCTATACATCCTAAAACTTCAAGTATCACTAGAATTATAACATAAAATGGCAAGACTCGTCCTAGTCCTCCCCCCCCCCCTATAATTTTCATGGATTATGTGCATCCTAGGGGACATAAAGCACACATTTTATCAACCAAAGTCTTGTACAACTTAAAACTCATTAGCTTATGTACCAAGACTAGTAACTTGGCTAATTTATTCCTTAATTCACTCCCCTTGTTTCTAGTGATCTTAGAATTTCCTAATAGTGTTATTGACTAACTCATGTAGTATATAAATAAGGGCATACTAGTAGATATCACACACACTCATTCCTTAAGTAGAAAACTTTACTCATTCTTTTTGTTTCTCTCCTCTAGCCCACGGCTAAACACAAACACCAACAACCAATCCATACAATTTTTCCTACCAAGTATTCAAGTGATCTAACATCATATCTAAGGTATCCTAAGGTGTATTGAAGGCTTGGTTTAGCACTTAAAAGGGTTAATCAAGGAAAGTTTAAGATTAGAGTTTTCTTGGAAAGTTAGGGTTTTCTAGACTTGGAAGCTTAGGTTTTGATTCTAAACTAGGGTTTAGATCTTGTTACTCTTCATCATACTTCATCTTAAGGTCATCTAAAAACCCTACACTCTTTACATTTATGATTTTATGTGTATATAATGTTTATATAGTAAGTCACCATCTAGGAAATATATTAACATGTAAAATGGATTTTTACTTTTGATCATGGGTTGATATACTTTTTTATATATCATATTGATGTTAAAAACATGTTGGAATGGAAGTATATACATTATAAAAGTGTGGATTTATTTATAAAAGTATATATAAATAATTGGTTTAAAAGTTTACTTATTAAGTTTATAAGTAAAAGAATTGTAATGACTTGTATTCTTGGACAAATGATAGACTTGAGGACTATAAATATACACAAGATGGTGTATTAATCATGTTAGAGAACTTGTAGAAACTCACACATGCCAAAAAGTTATAAAAGTAACTTTTATAAACATTTTTACAAAGGTACTGTTTTAAATTCGAAAATAACAAATTTATTTTATATTTTATTAAAATACTTAATGTTATAATGATCGTAGGCATATAAAGAACTCAAAAATCCGAATTATAACGAAGGAGATACGTCATTTACATGTTTACGATAATAAATACTTTATAAAAATAATTTTATAAAAATAAGTTACTATTCATTTTAGAAACTTTTTGGAAAATACTTTAATTAGATAAAACTTTTATTTACGAAGACGTGCTCGAAGGAATCACTAAAATCGGAATTAAAACGAATAAGTTATGATATTTACGAGATTACGACGATTAATTTTATAAAAATAGTTTTATAAAATGTACATGAATAGTAAAACTAATGTTCATCAGAGAGTTAAAAATATTAAAATGTAATATTTTGATACATCTTCTTAATTCGAAACAGTAGGCATAAAGAACGTGCAAAACGGAGTTAAAACGAGAAAGATACGCCTATTTTATACTTGTGCACTATTTCTCGACATGAATAGTGTTGGTTCGTTTTTAATAAAAAAAATTGCGAAACATTTTAGAATCACTTATATAATATTCAAACGTGTTTTAAACTTTATAAATATAATTTTTCAATGGCGATTGAACTATTTATACGATCATACGAGTACAAATACATGGTTATTATTTATCAAACGTGATTTAAATATTATTTCACAAATATAATTAGATGGTGATGTAGCTATATAGAATTATATATGGTGTTAGATATTCAAAGTACTTAGTACTCATACGGCCTATGATTAATTAGGTTGCCTTTGGTCATTCGCAAGACATATACACTCATTTGATATCCATTAACCATCTATTCACGGGAGGTGAGTTTATAGCCCCACGTTTTACTTGTTTTACATATACTTCATAACTTTTGAGGTGATAACATGCTTGTTATCAAATTTATTTACATGATTGGTTTGAATTCATTACATGTGCATTTACAATTCCTTTTACAAACTGGTCTACATACTCAATTACTTATTTTGGGACGAAATACATGGCTTGTTTCACTCTATTTTGAAAACAAGGACATTACTTTACTTTTACCAAAATGATTATGGATTAGCTTAAGCAGATTGAACTGTTAACTACAAGTTGGTAGGCGCGAGTGTTATAAAATAGATCAATTAGGGTGTGACAATCCTCGTTTGGGTGACTAGCTATCACTAGACAAATGAACGTTATACCATGTCGGAGTACGGAACTATACATACATGAGCGTGAACTTTTACCGTGCCTTGAATAAAGTGGCATACACCCAAGTCTGAGCCGCAGTTTTATGAACTTAGAGTAATCGTAATCATTGTTTTATATACACATGAATATTGATGTTGTTTTATACACACATGAATATTTATGTTGCCTTGAATAAAGTGGTAATACATACTTTGAACAATGGTGGTCCAACTATACTTAACTTTTTGTGACTATTGTATGGGATATAATAATCACACACATATTTGATTTCCAACATTCATGCATACATTTTGGTGAACATTTAAGGATTGAAACGGTCATACTTACTTTATAAAACTTTAGTTTAACATTTATACTTAAACAAACCTATGAACTCACCAACTTTATGTTGACACTTTTAAGCATGTTTTTCTCAAGTGAACAAGCTACTTGACATACTTGATGTGCATTGGAGTCTAAACAATACAAGATTACTTTTCAAACGACACGTTTAGAGGTCGTTCTCTCATGTCTTGTGCAATGATATTATGAAGTAATGCTCCCGGTTATATTATTCCGCTGCGACCTATTTTTGTGGGTGTTACACTTTTGTTGTTCTATTATGGGTTTCGAGGTTAAACCAACTGATATTCAAATTGCGGTAAGAGTTTTTTGTAAGCATCGCTTTGCCCAGTCTCGTAACTTGGCGCGACAGTCACACCCAAGTTGTGGATGCAGCCATGGCGAGGCACGACTCCCGTATCTTAGCGAGGCAACCATAACCACATTGTGGTTGCAGCCATGGTGGGTGTTTCGCACCGTTTACAGATGATGATAACTTAAAAAGAGAAAATGATAAACATATTTCTAAATACGACAAATGGGTGCGTCTATATGTTTGGTTTGTTATTGCTTATATACTGTGGTTATCATCTTGGTGGGGCGGCCACACCTAGATGGTGGTTATAGCCTTGGCGTATGTGTGTCCTTCAACTTTGTGGAAAGTGGAAGGATGGCAGAGAGCAAAAATCAGTCGCCTCAGCAATGTTTATTACATCTTTGTTAAAATGTCGTATTGATACGTGAAAAAAGGGTATGCGTAAACCTAATATTAGATCAAATGCTACAGGTGATGACGATACTTTTCTGTTTACTATGCGTGGTTTACCAACACCCGTATCTTGGTTGGGCAATCACACTGAGAGTGCAATTGCAGCCATGGCGGGTGTGTGATCCCGTTTAGAGGTGCGCAAACCAGTTAACCAGTTTTGGTCAACACGAACCGGCTTTTGGTCAACAAACCGGTCGAATCGGTTTGGCCGGTTAACCAGTTTGGTTTGGAACCGATCGAGAGGCTGAGAAACTCAAACCGATGTAACCTGTTCCCGGTTAACCGGTTTTTTTTATTTTTATTTTTTTCCCCATTTTTCATCGTTTATACGCAATAAACCGAATAAACTTCAACTTTTATTAATAGAAAACATAAAACATCGGAAACGAAATACATCAAAAAGGAAAATACATCAAACATAATACATAAACTTAAAACATAATACAAATCAACATCGAATCAGAAAGCTAATCGAAGTCGAACAAAATCAAATCAACATCTTCTCCTCCGAAACTGGATCCGTTGGACCTAGCATTGCTAGCAGCTTCATCTAGTGTAATTTCTTCTTCCGAAAGTGCTATCGCTTCATTATCTTGCACCTCTTCTTCCCATATCTCTTCTTTAAAGTCTAGGTAGTTTTCAAGATTTAATGTGTGTTGTATACGATCGGTTGCGTCTAAGTGATCCTTTAGACACATACACATCTCCAAAGAAGCTAGTGTTAGTCTTGCTCTTCGGATTGATAACACCTGCCCACTTGTTGAAAAAGCGGATTCAGAAGCTACTGAAGTAGCTTGTATACTTAGCATATCCCGGGCCATTCGAGATATAATGGGAAACATTGAATCCTTTTCCTTCCAAAAACCCAACACATCAAAACCCGCAAACTCATCGTGCCGAAGATGGGAGATAAAATCACTTAAGAAATATCTCTCATATTCGGAGCTCGTTTAGCAATCATTCTTTGCCTATTTGTTGGAATGATCTTTTAACTGGTTTAACAAATTAGTCATCAGATTACCTGAATGCATCCTTGATGAAGAATCCCCACCCCCACTCATTGATTGAGTTGTTGAGTCACCATATTTCAGATAATAAGTATTATACAAACCTTGAAAAGATTGGTTGAACAATTCTTTTGCCTTAGATGCAAAGCCATCGTCAAAACACTCCAAATCAGTCGAAATCGACTCAATAAGTAACTCTACCCCGTGAACATTAAAACATGGATTCAAAATGGCTACACAAGTAATGCCCGGTGGCATTTTTTTAAAATATTTCCTAAACTTTTTCTTCATTGGTTTAACCATACTTGCATTGATACCACCAATAAATTCAAATTCGGTTAATTTGTCAGACATGAAGAATCATTGTTGCAATACTAATGGAGATGTTGGATAATAAACCTAGGATAAAAGTTTCGTGGCGGTGTTAAACACCTCAAGTAATTTTGTTAGATTTTCAATATGGACCCAATTTTCAACCGGAATTGGGGTACACTTACCCGCATCGGACAAAGTCTCATGAAAATACATTAAAGTACCTTTCTGTTTTAAACCACATTGAAACATGTGATAGGTGAAATTACACCTTGTCGTAACATCCCAATTAGGTGATAAACAAGGTTTCTTCGCTTCTTTACATAAGTGAATATAGTTTTGATAGTTTCTAGAACCCGATTTAAATATATCTTTTAACATTTGTTTAAAAGATTCTTTGATTGCATTTATCGGGGCCACCGCTAAACCAGATTAAATAACCAAGGTAATGATGTGTGCAACACATCAACTATGAAAAAAAAATTCCCTCTGATGAGGTGTCAATTTATATACTTTTTCAGGGTTGTTTAACCCCTTAAATCATGCATTTATGCCCAAAATAGGTACTTAATCGTTCATTTTTAAGTATTCGGCATTTGAAGGAAATACACAGGACTTAGGCTCATTTGAAGAAGAAATGGACAAGACTACGGACCTACACAAACATCTCTCAAGAATTTCTACTTAGCAGCTGGAGACAGCGTCACAGATTACACGTCTGTGACGCCGTCACAACTTATACCAAGACGGCATCACAAGATCTTAAGATGGCGTTAGAATGCACAACCCAGCCCATTATCTAGAATATTCTATTAATGACGGCATCATGATAAAAACGTGACACCGTCACAGCGATTTCCTATATATACAAATCCGTTTTTAAGGTTTTAGGTGTGTAACTTTAGAGTAAAAGAATGGGATGAACCCTAGTAGCTGTTAGGGATGATTTTAGGGACTCAAAACCCTATTGTACTTCCTTCAATTCATGTTTTAATCAAGTATGACTATCTTAATCATTCAATATATCTTGTTGTGTGATTCTTATATGTTCTTACTTTATCTTGAACATGCTCGGCTAAACCTTCTATTGTGTTTATTTATGATTGTATGAAACCTAGGATGTAGATCTTAGTGGTGTTGCTTCTTGTGATGAATATGCATGTTAGGTCTTAGAAAACCAGCTTTTGTTTGTATCGTTGTTAATATGTCTAGGAAAACATGATTGTGTAGAAAGGATACCATTGGGTAACAGTCTTCATACTACCTTGCCCCTTATATGATTGATCGACTCTTAATATATTTCAAATGCATTTAATATACTCTTAGGGGACTTGTAATAGACTTCATACTACCTTACTTGTGCGTTGCCTTAACAGAATATTAAATAGACGGCGGGTTCGTGTAATCCGTTCATGACTTAGGAAATAATTACATAGATCATCACAAGTGTGACAAAGCAACAACACAAAGAGAAGCAATCTAAGGAGTAATACATGATTAAATAAACACAATCTTTTATTATATTGTTATCACCAGTAGCTTAGTTTATATAAAACCAACCAAACCTCTCAAACATATGATTTACTGATTTCATAAAACATAAAAACACAAAAAGAATCTTCTCTTAACCTTTTGAATTCTATTAGACCGTGATCAAGCCTTCCCAACCTATTCCCCTAGAGAACGATAACAACCCTCAAGTCTTGCCTATACTACACTACAACGATTAGGTACACTGCCTAGGGAGTTGTAAAACTTCTTGTAGAAGTTACTTATGACAACCGCAACAAGTTTTTGGCGCCGCTGCCGAGGAATAGTTAGGTTTTTATCATAGTTTAGCTTAGTTCTACTTGCTTGAATCCTTTCAAGTGAGATTTTAATTTCGTATATTAGCTTTCTTGTAGTCTATTTTTTTCTTTTTACCCTTTGTTCGTAACTTCCATTGACTATTCCACTCTTCACTATGGAGAATGCGAATCCATCTTGTTCTACCTCTAATAGGGAGTTTCTTGACCCTAAAAAAGGAAGAAATTAAGTCATGGCTCGGGGATAGTAAGATAATTGACTCATTAGATGGGTCAAATGAAATTGATTACTTTAATACCTTCCCCACCATGGAGGAATTAGAATATCACGAGTAGCTTTTGAAACACCCCAAACCATCTTGGGTAAAGGCATAGATAAGAACCGGAAATTTAAACAACGTTAAGATCTCTTACAAGATGGTTCACTTCCTTAAAAGACAAGCCTACATTGATTTAGAATCACCAGTTAATGTTATGTCTAAGCAACATTACAATAAGATCATGAGTAAAGGGCTAGAGTCGAGATAGAAACCATCCAACCCTAGTAAGAACATCAACTTTGTAGGAAGAGTCAAGGGTTTAAAAGTTTTCATAGGAAATTTCACATACGAATGTAATTTCATGATTTTGGAGGACACCACTAGCATTATAGACCACCACCTAGGAAAAGTAGTCTTTGGAAAGCCATTTACAAGGAATACTGGTCTCGCTTATGATCAGGAAGAGGGAACGGTTACTTTCAAAAAAGATGACGAGAAAATCACATTCAAGATGCCTCATAAGATGGAAACGTCTAACCATATAGACTTTAAGAACATAAATACTGATTCTATACCACCCTTTGTCCTTAGGAGTAACGATGACCGTGGGAAAACCTATTACTCGGATAGTCTGACCTTAGGACCTGAGTACAACGAAGACAAAAGTATAAGCAAATAAATTCGACACCTAATTAAATTGGAAAGAGAGGCCAAGAGACATAAAGGAGAAGTCACGTAAGAACGTGTGACTTCGAGTCTAGCTACAAGACTCGTAAAATAAAGAAAAGTGCTTCTTAGGAGGCAACCTAATTTTATTTTTCCTGCAACTAGGAGTGTCGTGTGTTTTATTCTTTTCATTTTATTCTATCATGTTCAAACTTTATCTTGTAATTATGCTTTGTTTTGTTTTTAACCTCGTCTTAATTTCAATCAAAGGTATTTTGCAAATAATAAGTGTAGGGGAATTTATCCAGTTTTTAGAACCAAGTTCAAGCATGTTAAATAATTTGTCTAGATTAATTCGCGTCAGTTTCGAGTCATATGAGTAAATTGTCAAATCTCAGGTTTTATGCAGCCATTTGTGCAGGAATAAATTTATGGAATCAAGTGCAGGAAATTTTTCATCAAAAACAAAAATTTCATTTTCACAGAATGTGGAGACGGCGTCACGATTTACACACGACGCCGTCACCACGACACCTGTAACGGGGTCAAGATTCTCCTGGCGACGTCAAACGCCTAGGTCCAAAAAACTTAAAGTTTTTAATTATTTTTGAGAATAAAACTTGCATAACATTTAAAATATGTACATTTATGTTATAAAACTAAAAAACCAATGAGTTTGACAATTCTCTCATCCTATCTTTACTGCTTTATCGAGTCAAACCCTAAATTCATATCTTTACTGCTATATCGCACATTTTATGCTTGGTGTAGTTATCTTTGTCTTTGATTACAGGTTATATTTGATGAGAAGAAGCTTGGAAGTTCTTAGGAAGTTTCATTGGACAATTCTTGGATGACGATTTAACCAGTTATCGCATGTTTCTTCTCCATTATTGAGCAAACCAGGGGAGTACTAGTTTTTTTTCCTTGTTTTCTTTTCCCTTTATTCGTTTTTACGGGTACCTTTATAGAACATTGGGGACAATGTTCAACTTAAGTGTAGGGGAAAATAAGCCTTAAAAACTATTCTTTCATTTGCTATTTGCTTTGACCTTAAAATGATGGGTAATATATCAAAACATAGCATAAGAGGTAATATTGACCCAAATTTTAAAAAATTTATGACACATACCGACAAAAACCAAGTATTAATATATAACAACCCAAGAATTTTCATCAAATACAAAACCTATTTTTCTATTATCACAATTGTACGGGGAAATTTTTCGCTTTATTACATTAGTTGTATTGTCAATATCTCAGTATGTCATGTAACTTACATAACTAACCTATGGCAATCTTGTCTTCATATATGTCAAGCAAACATCATAACATGTCAAGTCAATATCATCATATCCTTTTTACAAATTACATTATTCCT